>VZSR01001182.1:332346-446627 GCA_013398615.1 Brachypodius melanocephalos | reverse complement strand
GGCCCTCAGGCCTGGCTCTGCGTGTCCCCTCGTGGCACCAGGTTCTTCCCATCCTCCACAGCTGCACACAGACACTCTCCCAAATTCTGCAGCCTTCAAGGGAGCTGTTCACAGCCTGCTGGCTTCTACTCTTGTCTCTCAGCTCCAGCCTGTCACTGCTCCTTGCTCGTGCTTTCAGCCTCGCTTCCCCGAGGACAAGAAATCACACCTCAGAGCCAAAAGACACACTGGGCAACCTGTCAGTGCTCTGGTGCTTTTCCCTACTCTCAAAGCACAAAGCCATTGAACAGAGGACTCTCCAGGGAAAGAGGCAGGCACCAAATTCTTACATGGACATGAAACTGCTGCAAGCAATGAGCTGGTATTTTCCAAAACACATGGACTTATTCCTGGCTTTTAAAATTTTTAAATAAGACTTTTCAAAGCAGTTTCAGAAAGCCAGATAGATATGGTTAAACTGTGTCCCAGCCTTACCTGTCTGCAGATACGTGCAAGTGCTTCGAGATCAGATCACACAGCATCTTGGTGTAAGTCTTGTTCTGCTGCCCTCCGATTTTGCCGATGCTGTAGAGGCTGCAGAGTGCGCAGGGATCAGTGGAGCCCCCAAAGGACATCATCTGGTCAGGTATGATGTGCACAGCTATGTACTGCGGGAGGGAAGCACTCCATTACAGGCTGTCAGAACTGCCCTCTCCTGAAGATAACTGGCTTTAGGTACCAACTCTAAACAGGGCAGTTGTATTGGGGTCGGGCAGCTCTTCAGTGCTGGCCTCTGCGCACTTCCCAGGCCCAGGGGAGGCTCAAGCCCAGCAGTCCCCACGGGGGGCACGGCCCTGGGGGCTGCGAGGACCCTCGGCCCGGCTCTCAGCGTTAGGAACGCGGTTATGTGTGCACAAAGCCGCCGGCGAGGCAGGCGCTCCTGCCCGCCACAGCCTCGACACCCCGCGGGGCGGAGCGAGATAAAGGCCCAAAAGCTGTGCCTGCGTGCCACAGCTCACATCCCCAAATCACGGAACGAGACGCTGGGCCTGCCGGAGAGCCGAGCAGCGATTCCGTCTTATCGGGCTCCGGCTCCCGGGGCTGCTGCGGTCTGGCCCAAAAGGGGCCGTGTTGTACGGCTGAACCGCCGGGAGCCAGCCCGGAGCGCTCGGTCTATCCGAGCCTGTGCCCGGGTGGGTCAGTGCCACTGCGCAGCTCCGCCGCTCCAATCGCGACTGCCGGCACAGGCGCAGCACATCCCCGGCTACGTGAGCGCCGCGCTCCTGCAGGCCCGGCTGCTGCTCCAGGCAGGAGGGGAGATGCGGTGCCGCGGGGTGGAACGGGCTCCTTCCTCCGGAGCAGCGGGGCCCCCGCCGCGTTATGCCGCCTCTGCTCCCGTCCCAAGGGCCGAGGCAGCGGAGATGCCCCGGGGCCGCCCGGCCGCCGCCCCTCCCGCCGGGCCCCCGCCGCACACGTGCTCCCCCGCTCCCGGCGCGGGCCGGCCCCGCCGCCCCCCCTCACCTGCGCGGGCTTGCCCGTGGCCTTGGCCAGCTGCTGGGTGAGGTCGCCCAACAGGCTGTCGGGCACGGCGTCCTTGCAGACATTGGTGTAGATGGCGAACATGGGCATGGTGGCGGCTGCGGGGGTAGCGGGGCCGGCAAGGAAAGCGTAACCGAGCGGCAGAACTTGCACAGTGGAGTGAGGAGGCGTCAGCGGCGCTTTTAGTGCGCGGGGCCGCCCCGGACGTACAGCGGCCCCGCCCGGCAGGGAGGGGAGGGAGCGGGGCGGGGACACACGCACACACCGGTCCCGCCATGTGTAGCCCCGGTGCGGCGTGCAGGTCTTTCTCGCGGCAGCCTCTCGACCGGAGGTCTCCCCCGCTCCGCCGTTATTACTCGGCTTTGTCACTGCCACTGAACATTTTCTGAGGGTTTGTGGCAGGCTTCTTTCTGGAACGGAGTCCTGGCGCGCTGAGCAGCTCATACATGACTTCATAACAGAGCATGTGATACTACCGTTGTGGCACTCCCACTGGTTTCTGCGGGATCAGGGCCAGAGAGGGATATAGTCTTCAGCTCGGCAGTTGCAAAGAGGGAAACTTGCCCTGGCTCCGAGAATTTTTTTCTTTTGCAAAATAAAGTAACATTTGTAGCGGTTTTGCTTTAACTGTGTGTACAGCTTTAGCTCTGCGTAAGTAGAAACGACTGCCTTGCTGCTGTATTAATTATTTTCTAACGTATTTCAGCCAAATTGAATATTACCTATTGCTCCGTAGCCTCCCCATTTCCACATCACGTTTTTCTACTGGAAAAAGGCAGAACGAATTTTATTTGGCTTAGGAATGAAGTGGTGCGTGCCTATTGCGAGGTGAGGCAGCAGAGCCGAGCCGAGCGCTGGGCTGTGTGATGCCATGCACGTAGGCTGCCAGTGCACGGTTCCCCACCCTGACTCTTGCCTGCCCCGGCGGCTGCAGCGCTGCTCTGCTGCACGAAATGACTCACAGGAAGGCTAAAGAGGATCAGGCCCGGAGCCCTCTCCACGCACACATTTCACACACAGCGATCCTGCGCTGCTACTGAAAGCTTGCCCAGGCGTACATTTTACATATATGAACACTCAGAGCCCTGAATGGGGACTAAGGGATGGCGCCATACGGGAATGCATTGCAGTGACACAGGTTATAATGCTGAGAACTGGAGCACTTCCTTTCCTAGTGATTAACAGTGCTTAAGTACAGCAACTAAGAACTGATTAAGTTTCCTCCCTTTGATATCCTCAGCTCCCTGCCTTTGCATAGTCCCGTTTATTCCTCTCACCTTCCTGCCTCCCAAATTTGACCCATGGAGGTGGGGTGGGAATTCCACCTGTGCAGGGAGAAAAGCTTGAGAGCAATGTCACCCTCGGTGTGCTTGCCCTGTGGCCTGGCACGCCCAGAGTGGCAGCCCCTGGCTGTGCTGCCACACAATGGAGACACATCTGCAATTTCATTCTCTTCTGCCTCCCTGACTAAGAAAGAAGCTTTCACCAAAGCAGCTTCCATCTGTTATCCCAGCAAAGCATTTTTGTTGTTTGAGGTGCAAGTCTGTGTTTAAAGTCTGTGGCTGCAAAGCAAAGCTGTGGTAAGGACACAATAGGATGTTAACAATAGAGTTAAGAACAGGGGTGTGATAAGGTTTGCTCTTCCAGAAAAATCTCACAATACATTTAACTATAGAATTTCAGGAAACATCTCTACTCAATCTTTTATTTTACTTTGGAAGCAAATGATCTTATCTGACCAAGGGCTTAAATAATAAATATTTGTATGCAAATCTTCCTTTCACAATTAATTCACCACTTCAGTCCCTAGGAATGGCACACTGTGGCTTTCTGTGCCTCTGCCTCATTCTGAGCTGTGCTCTAATCTTTGCTGTCACTACAAATTGCTCGATGGATGAAAAGGGGAGGGCACAGCAGCGAACACTGGTTTTTTCCACTCGCTCCCTCTGCCTATGCTGAGCCCTGGGAGACTCACAGCAGTTTTTCTGATGCTCAGCTGGATATCCCTGTAGTGTTAGGCCTAAAGAGGACCTGGGCTGTAATCCATCCATCCCTTTTAAATAAGAGGTAATCATGTCTTTGCTCCTTTCGAAGGAGCAAACATTTGTAGCCATATCTATTAACTTAAATATATCCTGAAGCCAGGTCAAGACATATTTATCTCTTCTTGAAATTTGGCTCTTGAGCATGGACAGGGCAAAGGCAAAAGGAATGTTCATTTTCATATATGACTAAAGTTTCTTTGAAAAAAAAGCTTCTGTTAAGCGTATTTTGAGAAGGCACCCTCCATCTCAACTACAGGTCTTCTCAGAGCAAGAAGACGGTCCCAGTCATAAGGTTTCTGCTGCATTTTTATTTAAGCAGCAGATGTTAAACAGCAGTGGGTAGCAGCAACTAAGCTACCAATGGCTTTTCCATTTGGCAGATGCCAGAAGGTGACTGAACTGCAGTTCTCAAACCATGATGAGGGTTCAGGAATAAGCTGTGATTTCCCCAGGGCACCTCAAACAAAGGTGGTGTTATTCCAGCCTACATTGCCAGGACTGATGTCACAGAAGCTGATGGAGATTCTGGAAGGAAGACAGGCACCGTTAACAGCTGGGAGCAGAGTACTGCAGGCTGGTGAGGGTGCTCCTGCACCAGCACACACAGCCACAGACTCTCCCCTGTGGCTTTATCCTTCTCAGGCCTTACACTCCCTTCCTCCTGCCCCTTTTAATGCATCTACTTGCATTCTGGAGTTCCTAGTGATCAAATTATTGTGTCTGTACCTGGTCTGTTGCACATGATGTCTGTGGGTATATATGGTGCCTGAACCTACATCATTTTAACCAAGGAATTCTGCAGCTTCTGGACATCGGCATTGCAGCTCATGCAATAGCTCCTTTTTTCTTTTTAGCTGGAGGGTTGCTCAGTTGAGTTGGCATTTAACCTCTTCAATCAGCACATTAATAGAGAACACCAAAGGACCAGCCTGGGATGAATAGTTTTAACAATCTGTGGAAAGTCATGTCAGACAAGTTGTCCTATGAGCTCACCTGTCAGATGGTATTTTCAGCTGTCTGTTCAGCAGGCCACAAGGCAAAGTTTGGAGCAGATCTTGTTCTCCTGCTCCCCTATCTTTCCTGTATGCTGTAGAGAAAGCACACATCACAAGGGTCTGTGGAGCCACCAAAAGACGTCACATGATCAGGAGAGATCTGCACTGCTAGATTGTGTTGGAAGAAGAAAATGAATGTTATTTTCTTTGCCATATTAAGAAAAGTTTTGAAAATCCAGGAAGGCATTTGTGTACCTAAACTGCAATGAAAATAAGCACATGTTTTTCATATGCAAGGCTTTCATTTGTTGACATCTTACTTGTCTAGATTTGCATTCTACTCAAAGATACACACTGCTGTGTCAAAGGTCAGTACAAAGACTCCAGAGTTTTTAGGCTTCCTAGTCCAGGTGCTCCAGGAGCTCCAGGAGCTCCAGGACCTCCTCTGAGCTGCCAGGCTCTCCCTGCCTGTGTGGGAAGGTCAGGGGCGAGGGTGGTGTGCAATGGTACTGCTGCCACATTGCGTTCCAGAGAGATTTTGCACCTCACTGGCTCCTGCTGCAGTCCTTCCTAATGAGGTAAATGTGAACTGACACAGCAGAGGCCTAAATCAACATCCCCCTCATTAAACAAAATACAGCCTAATCCTGCTTTTGTTCTTGATATCAGGAAAAACAGAAGAAAGTATCTATGTTAATATTAATGACCAGAACACGATTTTCCCTGCTGCTAATACACAGTGTCAGATCCACACACTGGAGAATCTGGGGATCAGTTCCTCTGGCACTCATCTACTTCTGTGCTGTTCTTACCCACGTTTATTAGCAGTGCATCGTTGGAACTCGGCAGCAGTTAACCCTCTTGGTAAAACAAGCTAGCCTGAGTACCAAGAGTTGTCTGGGTAATTGGTCTTGGCCATCATCCACAGTTTGTTTGGGTGTAAGGTGCATCAGACCACAGCAGGACAGGATAAGCCAAGGAGATCCTGCTGAGGTACCACTTGCTTGGCCCTGTTCTCCTGTCTGGACACCATGTGCTCTTGGATTTATGCCAAATGTAGGTACATCCATGCCTTTAACATCTGCCCAGAAACAGGTTATCACTATTAGAAGAAAAATCGAGTTGAAGTATTAATCAGCACTATTTTCTTCTTAGAGCAGTTTGAAAATATTTGGAACAGTTCTTCCAGCAGGAAAAAACCCTATTTGTTTAAAAATCCTTATTTTTCCCAAATGGTACAGTTTCCTTTGAGAGGAAAACTCTGCATTCCAGCCCACCCTAATCCTTTCCTTCTTTCTTTTTTATAACTAAGAGACTCTCCCTTTTCTATTGCCTCCTTTGTCACGAAGAGCTTGTGCGTCCTCTTCAGAAAAATCTCTTTGTCATTCCCTGTATATTTCTAAGTCCCATTACATATCCCTTCCACACAGCTGCACAAACCTGTTCCAGCTGCATCCCAGCCCTGGCCTCTAGCTTTATATTCAGAAGCTGTTATGCAAGACACACCCCTTGCCCCCCCAACAGCAAGTACTTGCTCGCTAGACTGATAGAAATGGCTTTTTTTAAAGAGGGATAGAACACATCAGAATTTTACATAAGAATTTAATGTGTTCAAGTGTCCCAGTGCATAGAGAAAGGTTTGCTGGGGAGCCCTCAGATCCCTTTCTGTAGGCACCAAAACTTCATTCTTTCTACAGTTTCAAAGCATCACTCCCAAAGCAAAATAAACATTTTCTGAAGATGGGCTCATGAATATCCAGAAAGGGTGCTCAAACAAGTGGCTACAGATCCATAAAGTTACTGCTGCTACAGCGACTGAGGTATAGATCATGTTATGAAGTTCACAGCCCCATAGAGAAGTTTTCTTTTGGTTTTTCATATTCAACAATCTTGAGTATGCAGCTGATATAGTGACTAATGACCAGTTAATATTAAGAAAATAATAACCTTATAAATACTTATAAGACTCTCAACACCAGTATTTCAGGACTTCACCTCAGTAGCATATTGCCATATGTTTTGGTAGGTAAAACCCCTCCAGTTTGGTAGTGAAACCAGCAGACAGCTTTACTCTGGTATTTTGACTACAAATAGCAGGATGACACACAGATATTTTTGCCAGATGTCCAAACAAGATGAATAATTTTTTTTTTTTAACTTCAACTGCAACCACTAGGCTACAGGCAATTTGGTGGCAAATGGCAGGCACTTATTCAACAGGACTGAGCAAGGAAGTGGAGGGTAAGGTTTGCTTTTCAGTCAGCCAGATTCTTGAGAGGTATTCACATGTACCTGTGGACAAATACCCACACACATCCAGTGTCTTCACGTGCATAGATAACTACATGCAATATCATCCTACACAAAGCTACGTTGAATACTCCAGGGTTTTGAGACCTCAGTAAAACTAAGTTACAGTGAACAAGTGTTTGATATTCTCCCAGAGAAAATACTGCAAATACTGGTGAGTCATTAGCTAAATTAATTTATCAAGGCTATCACTCAGAGACAGCTCATTGCATAGGCACAGCTGACTAAAGATAGAAAACATTTCAGCAAATGGACTTACCTGTGCTGGTTTGCCCAATGCTTTTGATAATTGTTGGGGGAGCTCCCCTGCAAAAGATTCTGCAACTTTATCCTTGTTTATATTTGGGTTAACAATGAATTTAGGCATCTTTGGATCACAACCATGTTTCTTCTCTGCTTTTTTTCTATCTCACTCACAAGCTGGCTCAGCCCACTGTGCCAGTAAGCACCTCAGGAGCCTCTAACCAGTCAGTGACACCTGCAGCAGGTGCATCGAGAAGGGTGGGAGCGTCCCAGGAGAGGTGAGGCTGAATGTGCCACTGCAGGCTGCTGACACAGCCAGCCAATGCACTGCAAAGGAACCCAGCTTTTGCCCTCTGGAAACCAAAGCATCCAAAATCACACCTCGGATACACAAAATCACACCTCGGATCCTGTACTTGGATACAGCCCAATCATGAAACCAGTGAAAATGCAAGTGTTTCAGAGACTGAGTGTAGGTTGTAATGCGCCTCTTTATGCAAGTCTAGTGATTACTTTTTAAAAAAAATGGATGAATGATTCAATTGTGAGGTCTAAAACTCTCTCTGTGGAATAGACCATAACAAAAAACCCGCAGTGACACATGTTGCGCAGACCTTTCCTGAACCATGACTAAGTCATGACAAAGATGCCTTAAAATCAGAGTCTTGGTTTTCCGCTGTGGTGATGGATTCTGCATGCTCAGAGAAGGTTGTTTTCAGCTTGCTCCTTTGTTGTGCAAATAGTTCCATAACAGTCATAACTCCTGAGAGATAGGAAAGCCACAGGCTTTCCGACAGGAACAGCTTTTATCCAGAGTGGAGGGAGTGTGTGGCAAGGCTGGGATCAGTTCTCACTGCTGCCTAGAAGAGCCTTACATGAGAGAAGTGATCTAGAGTGGTCATATGGCATTTGGTAGGGGGTGTTCACAGTGAGATGTGTGAGGAAAGCAGGTTGAAAATGCTGATGGGGATAAAATAAATGTTAAAAATGATGGGTGCCTTTATGCCCAGTAGTTTCTGAGTTTAGAGCTTTTCTGCTCACTCAATTTTCTCCAGGCAGCAGAAAAGAGGGAGAGCTTTCTATAGCTTGTACTGAATGCCTGTATTGAATGGAAGCAAATACTTCTTCATGGTCAAAACTTCTGTATGAACGTGCTGGAGCTGATTTTGTTCAAGGTCAGGTTGATTGGGCCCTGAGCAACCTGAGCTAAATGGTGGCACCTCAGGAGGGTAGAATTAGGTGATGTTTAAGATCCCTTCCAGCCCAATCCATTCTATGATTGTGTGGTGTATGTTTATTTTAAGTTAGTTCCTTCACTGTAGCACCCGTGCTGTAAAAAGTCAGCAAATAAAAAGTCAGGAGATCAAATTACTGTGTTAGTGTTCATTTAGAGCCCACTTTTGTGGGTTGTGTTTCCTGTATGCGTTCTGAAAATAATGAAAATCCTAAAAAAACCCAGAAATAAAATCTGGTTTACAAAAAGCCTTTTTAGGGTATGTTTCCTAAACCAAAGTGTTAAAAACAAACCCAAGTGACACCTCCATCTGTAAGGAGAGAAGATGTAGTTTGTAATATTGATTTTTTTTTCAGTGGTTCGAGGAAAGCAGGTGGCACGATTCAAAGTATTTAGTTACAAGTCATCCTATACTTGTTTTTGGTCACTTGGAAAATCTTAGACTATTGCCAATGAACTTCACAACCTATTTTTACTGCTGGGTACAATAATCAGTCGTTATTCCCAGCTTGCTTACATAACAAGCAAAACACTTCCAAAACAAACTCTTTCTTCTGTGAAAACATCTGATGTAATTCCCAGAAGCTGATGCACCAGCTTGAAAATCAGTTCCTTAGACACCAGAGATGCTCTCCAGAGTCTGCTTTATTTTATAGCAGCCATTTTACTTCTTTTTCCTGCAAGAACATCTCAGTTTAAAAGGTCCTTCTCCCTGCCTAGAGTTACCAGGATGTTTTCCACTGAAATTTCCAGTACATCTCCAAGACTGTTGCACAGCAAATTTCACTTTCAATACATTTTTCTTTTGTCGTGCTGAAACCTGTTTTCTGAATTTTAGGTGTTAAGTTTTGAATCTGTATCTGCTTGGGCCACCCTAAACCATGTATTTAGCTTTTCCTCTGTGTGCCTGTCAGCCAAATACTTTGGACTTCTGTGTTTCCCCAGCCTCATGGCTGTTGGTCATTGAGCTTTCTTAATCATTCTTTACCTTGGTTTGTCTTCTTAAAATATTTCACTTGTTCTTTTGTATTTCTGATACTCTTCTCGGAGCTGTTTGCCAGCAGATTCCTGCTTATGAGGTACTTAGTCTTACTCTAGAATAATGAGTTTCATATCTATCTTAAAAAAGAAAAAATAAATGAGACAAAAGAGCTGGCAGTCTGTTTTTAATGTTTCCTTTTTAGTTCTATTGCAACATTATTTCCTGTGTTTTCTAAGAGATGCAAATTTCTTCTCTGAACATTCAGAGCTTAGTGCAAGGCAACTGTTCCTTAGGAAAGTTATTTTCAGTGACAGAGGTTTCTTTTTTCCCAAAGTTCAGCTTGTTGAATTCTGCTTTTATTTCCATGATTGACTTTCCCTTAGTCTCAGGAAGATACAGGTAGATGAGAATTGCTGATAAAGCAAGGATACCCAAAAAGATAAGGAAGCAGAAGGGTCCAAGGTTGTCCTGCAAGCAGAAATGCAAGACCATATAAGGAAAATAAGAAGCTAATTTCTATTTCCCTGCCTTTTAGTGCAAGCCTGTGTCTTAGAAGTTCAAATTCAAAGGTGTGCTCGATACACAATCCAGGACAGGTATCAAACCAGCAGTTCCCACTGGCCATGTATGACCTGAGTCTGTTTGCTGCTCCTTGAGAAGCCTGGGGAATTTCTGAGCAGGTTTGGTGTTTGGACAGAGCTCTAAGCTTTGCATTGCAATTTATTGCTATTATTGTCAGCATTAGGAAATAGATTAGCCTGGAAAGAGGGATCCTGTGAGAGTCACTTACAACAATTACTGGGAAAATCATCCCAAGTACGAACAGTCCCATCCAGTTGATGCAGCCAACAATCAGAAAGGCTGATGGTCTGTATGACTGGCTGAAGATCTCAACCATCACAGATACGGTGGCTCCAGCTGGAAAAGCAAAGCCAAACACACACCAGGATTATTTGTTTCCTTGCTTCTGCTGAAGCTCCTCCCGATGGCAGCGGCAGAGATGACAGACAGGCAGAACAGGTGACCTGTGGATAGGTGGCCTCTGCTATGAAAGACCCTGATTCCAGGAATGGAATCATGAGTTAATTTAGGCTCCTCTTGTATGTAATGAAATCCTTTTTCTAGTATCAGTGTATCTGTGCAGTTCCATATTGCAATGGCAGTTGATGCTGGTGCAGTGGTTTATAAAACCAGCCTCCCTTTTGGCTCCTGTGACCACTTCCACCTGGAGCATGTTGGTGGGCATAAGCTTAACTTGTTAAGTTATTGAAGATGATTACTATAATAAACCTGGAAATGCCTAGAATCCTGTTTTTAGCTGATTAATTTAGAAATTGCTTTGAAATTTCTATCTCACATCCTCTGGAGAAGATGACACTGTTTAAAATTATTTGGATCATATGATCAGCAATAAAATTTGAGATGTCTGTATCCTTTTCCTGTCTCCCTCTTGTATATGTCTGCCCTTCCTTCCTCAATGTCAAGAACTTTTTAGCAAGGCACTAGCCTGTTCTTCCTCTGCCAGTTGTGTTGCCAACCAATACAATACCAAATTTCCTCCCAGCATAACCACTGATGTACTCACATGGTCCAATTCCATAGAAGACAACGAACAGAAAGATCAAGATAACGCTGAAGTAATGCATCCAGAAAAACCGATGCTAAAAGTGAGAAACCGGTGACATCAAACCATTAGACACATGACAGAATAGCAGAGCTCTGTATTCATGCCACTGGCTGCAGTTTTTAAACATCTCCTTCAGGTTAAGAGCAGAAAGGTGGGCTGGGGAGGGGGCCAGAAAGCTGCTGCCTCTTTACCTGCAGTGACAGGGTCATGGTGAGCAGTGCCAGCACAGAACACATCAGTGAATATCCACCCCAGAGCAGCACCTTCCGCCCAAACCGGTCTATGAGGGTGCTCTGGAAAGCACAAAACATGGAACACAACCCCAGGTTCTCAAAGGAAAGAATCCCTCCTTTCTCCATGTGTTCTGTACAGAAGACTTGTCTAAATAATAGCCATAAATCAGTGTCATTTGACAGTCTCTTTGTTCCTAATGAATTTGATTAGTTTCTTCAAAAATTATTATTAATTAAGCTGTGGTTATTAGTCAATCCTAAGCTGTATTTAGACAGTTCCCTCCCTTGCGTGCTGTCATGAGTCAAGTTGTGCACACACGTGTACACATATCTAATCCAGAATGTCAGAAAATAATTATTTTGCAGGAAAGAGTGAGCCTAAAGACACACACTCATGCAAATAATTTGTAAAAAACTTTTTTGTATCATGCCTGTGGTTTTGCAGAAGCAGGAAGATGTGGCTTAGGTTATGCAAAATTTCCCAGAGCCCAGTTATAAGAAAGGAAAAGCACAGTTGTTGACCACATTAAATTTTTCCTTCAAACTCAAATCTGAAAAGACTTACACACAGTATAGAGGATAAGCACTCACACAACCCAACTCCCAGGGACACGTATGGGATAAGGTATTCTTCAAACTTGGCTGTGTGGAACACTTCAAAAGAATAGAAGTATATCTGAAAAATGCAAGGAGGAAATTAACCCATGAAAAAAAGTGTTGCATTTGAGATACAATTCTAAGCTGGCTTAGTAACATTGACTTTGAGAGGTTTGTAATGCTGCCCAGCACTGCCTCTTGTCCTGGGGATAAAGAGAGCACTCAACTGCATTGATTCCACAGAGCTGCAGTGTGGTCATGACAGTCACCAAAATGTAGAGCTGCCAGCGCAGAGATCGCTCTTTGATTACTTCAAGGACACGCAAGGTTTTCGTGCTGGCCATTGCATCCTTCTCCTTCATAATGTCATCAATCTCTGCTTGGTGGTCTCCTTCCCCCCAGAGCTTCCTGATGGCTGTAGGGGAGAAAGGGGAAAGTGGATTATCCTGCCAAGACAGCTCCATCAGGAGTGGCTGCATTAAACCCTTTAGGCTGCCTGTCCATTGGAGTAGGTGCTGGTGCTGCTTCTGCCGTCTGGTTGCTGCAGGGGCAGTGGGCATTTGGAAGGATTTTGCCTGTCTGGTTGTCAGTACAGCACAGCTTTGTAATGTGGAGTTTACTTAACTGTAAACAAAGTAAACATTTGGGTAGTTTTTGTTCAATAATACAAAAAAGCACGGCTGCCTGAAGCATTTCCTTTAAAGAAATAAAGCAGTGCCCACCAAGGTGGGAAATGTCAGACATGCTGTTATACATTTGTGTGTCTTGCCTTCATGGACTGCACGAGGCTGAGTGAGCCCAGGTTAACACAGACATTGCCATGGGGACTTCAGCTGTCGTATGTGACAGTGCCTGTGCTCCATGGCCCTGCAGTGTGCAGCACAGCTCTGCCCTGCTCATCCTCTGCAGAGCCTTTCTCTCACTGTGACAGAGCAGATGAAGGGAAGTAAGCGAGGAAAGCATTCACTCTACCTTTCCTGCAGGCTTCCTCATTACCCTTCTGTATCAGGAGGTAGGATGGTGAATCAGGGAAAAATGGGAGGGTAACCAGTTGAACCAATGCTGAAAGTCCACTAGATGCTAACAACCATGGCCACAAAGCTTCGCTTCCTAAAATCTCCCTGGAAAGTGTATGTGAAACAAAATTATGCTGAAATAATGGAATGAATGTTCAGGAAGTTTTTGTGAGTGATAAAGATTGCTCAGATTCCATTCAAGGGTTCACTGGAGTTAACCCCTGAATTTTAATTTGGCAAATTTCACAAATCTGGCTGTTTTTATTTCTGACAATTTATTTTAAAGGAATTATTTGATATTTTGAAAATCTTTCTGAATATCATTGGAACCCAGTTTAATGTCTAGAGAGCTGATGATACTCGTTTGACCACTGCTTGGCCACAAGAGCGAAACATCTTGCTAAGACTTTTCATGTAAGTACACTGAGTTTTGAAGGAAAAGTCTCCTAGCAGAAAGAGTGTGGAAATAAGAAGAAGTCAGATTATGAGTAAATATTTTTCTGTCTTCTATATTTAAAACTATATTTCCCTCAAATATGATCAATATTTTTCTTCTGGCATAAGCTAAGGCAGGTTGTGGGGAGGAGGAGAGTGTTTCTCAGTCATTGACTAGGTTGGAGAGTAAAGTTATAGAAACATTTCTAGATTTAGTGTAACCTGATAGAAAAATTGGAGGATTTACCGTAGTCCAACAACCTGTCCTGTGAGCTTTCCAAGGGTCAGAAAAACAGAAACAGTGGAGTTGGTAAACCCACGCAGCTTCTTGGGTGAAATCTCTCCTACATACTGAGGATGGATATTGAGAGAAAAACCTTGAACATACAAGAGGATAAAGAACAATTAAAATATTTAGAAAAGCTGAACTTTTTAACCATCCCCTCTTACATTGTTTCCATTCACTCTGGTATTTAGATTACAATTTCTTGCAAAAGAGATGATATCTTTCACTTTTATTGAGTGCCTGGTGTATTTGCTTTAAAAAACATTCTTCAAGGGTGGCTGTAGAGACAACCCCAGGACAGCAAGTGGGGCCTGCAGGCCTTGCAGGCGTGGTGACATACCTGAACCAATGCCGTAAAGAAAGCGCCCAACCAGAATCATCTCGAAGGATTTGGCTGTTTTACTGAGGGCCATGAAAAGTGCAGCTACTAACATGATCAGGTTGGTGAACATTTGGCACTTTTTCCTGGGGAAAAAAGAAAAAAAAGACCTTGAGAATTTATTGTGAACTGAGAACCTCTTGTACTCTTTTGATTACTCTTGCTGCTACAGGAAGCATGGTACAGCCGTTCCTACTGTTTTGAGGAATGGCTGAAATAATTTCAACTTAGGATAGTCAAAATGGTTCTTTAAAATTTTAGAATCTTTTAGATTTGAAGGAATAATTTTTTTAAAGTTAGAATTTAAACAGTTGGAAGCCTTTGCCAACATTTCCACAGTAAAAGTAGGGAAAAAGATTGAAGGACTGGCCCAGTTTGTCACCAAGATTTTTAAATGTCTTCATAAAATGTCAGGTCGTTCCCCAGAAATAGTCTGAGTCCACAGGTCCCATTCTAGAATGGCTCATACTAAAGATGCTCTTGGCTAAATGCGTGATCTGGGATGACAGACAGAGTTTTTTAGAGGCATATTTCGTTTCAAAAGTCACTCTGTGAGAATCACAGGCTGATGTGTTCACCACCCTGGTGTCTCAGGCTCCAAGTCTTTTGCACTCAGATGTTTTGCTGTGACACTTGTTAGACAAGAGCCCGCTTGCACACATCGGGGATCACAGAGACTCTTTGTTTAGGCTGTGATTCAGCAATTAGCTACCATGTCTTAAACAACCCATGGGAGAGGTGCATGATCTTGTTTCCAGTCTTGGGAGACTCTCAGCCTGTGGGATGAGGCAGTGTCCCACAAGAAATTTCTTGGGGGCACTTACCTGTTAGGAAAGAACAGAATTGCAGGCAGGCTAAGATGGTTTGTTGAGACCCAAATGAAGGGCCCCTGGATCAGTGTGTTGTGGAGCAGATCTCTAAGTGGGTCACACCAAGAAGATATGTTTGCCAATTTCTCTGCAAATGAAATTAGTGGTGTTACACACAAGGCACCGAGAAGAGACCAGACCATTCTGGTGAGGAATCCTTCCTTCTACTTTGCCACCATCCATCCAATGGCAAAGGTAGTTTAGAACTGTCTTTCAGTAAAATGGATTGCCAAGAACAGAGATGTCTCTTGGACATTTGTTTTGGTGCTGATTATATCTTTACAGTGAAATTACAAGCAACTTTTTTCCTCCTCTCTCCATATTTTCATTAGAGTAGATCTGAATATTTAATATAATGTCACCACCCAAAAATGAGTGTATTTAAATGGAAATCTGACTCTTCTTTGTCACATAAGGATATTTTCCATGTGTTTGAGTAACTGCATATAATGTGCTACAACACAAGCCACACAGACTTTTATGAGAGTGATAGGGGGCCTTGAAGAGAATGTGATCCTATGCCACTACTCCCAGAGGCACTGATCTGGTGATGTGATGATGGCTGTAGCCCTTACAGAACACTGGGGAGGGCAGATAAATAGGACAGAAGGGTCCTTGGAAAAAGTGGATGTGCCAGGAAACCAAATCAATTGTCTTCAACAGGGCTGCTTCAACCGAAAAAGAAGGGACTTATTTGTCCACCTTGGTATTTCCCTGTACTTTCTGACTGCTGAGCTGTTAAAAGAAGCACTTACTTCCTGTATTTTGTAGTCAGGTAGCCACAGCAGAGGCTTCCCAGGAATCCTCCTATCCCATAAACAGACACAATGACGGACCACAACAGCATGATTGTCTCAGGATGGAGGGGAGAGCCGTGTCGATCCATCCAGGTTTCATTAATAAACTTCCTGATGTGCTGAAAAATAAAACAAGATTTGCCTGGATAATGGGTATAAGATCCCTTCACATTTGGCTGCTGTACTTCAGGTCAAACCTGTGGTTCTTATTTTAGACTTATTTTGAGACTTTTTTAGTAAAGCAAGTTCATTGAGATCACACTACAAATTCTTCAAGTCTGCATCAGCCAGGAAGCTTCCTGGTGAGCATGCTGAGAGCTCATTGTGTGCCTTCCTTTGGAGGCTTGTACAATACATGGCAAGAGCTTATTAAAACAGAAAATGCTATCCAGTTCCTTAAAGGAGGAAAAGTTCTCTACATATGTGATGTTACTGTTAGCCAAAGAAAAGGCCTAGACACATCAGCTGAACACTCAGTAAATTTGGGATTTAAGGGGAACAGAGGGCTCAGGCTCCTACCTTTGTGGTTTCAGCCTCAGAGAGATGGCAACTTACCACAGAAGGATAGTTGATGACAGAAATATGGAATCCATATGGGAAGCTACCACCAATTCCCAGCACTAAGATCATTTGAAGTAGTCCCCGGAACTGAACCTGCAAAGCAAAAATAAAATGCTCCATTAGCTTCTCCAGTTTTGTGCAGAGTGGAAGTACAAAGGCCACAGACTTTGTAGCCACACTGGTCCTTCCTCTTTGTCCACTTCAGATCCTTTTGAATTTAAACATTTTTCAAAATCCCTCTAATCTGCTGCCAAAGTGCAACCATCAACAACAGTGCCAGAGCAAACAACAGGGGTGTAAAGGTGATAATCCATCACTCTGCTTGCAAGAAGGAAAAGGAGTCTGAAAAGGTGCTCCCAACAGTACAGCTCTCACTGTGTGCCAGCAGCATCTGACAGCTTGGCTGAATAAAGGTGGCAGTCCCAGATGTGGGGAAGAGGGAATCCTTTTCCCTGTCTGCAATCGACAGCAACCAATGTACACCAAGCCATAATGTATGATGAGACATAGCACTTCTTCCCTTTTTAAGATTATGGAAACTCTTGATGGATTATATTAATTACCTTTTGGTGAAGTGAAGAAATTAATTTATTTAAAATTTTATGTCATGATTTCTTAGCTTTTTGCTGTACCATTACCATATTCATTATTTTGAAAGTAATCACAGTGCTTAATATTTAGTATTGTTTTCAGTAATTTAGAAGACAAAGTAAAGTATCATAGTCAGTGCTGAAAGAGCCAGAGCTGTTGTTAGATTTCCTTTCCATTCCATTCCATTCCATTCCATTCCATTCCATTCCATTTCATTCCATTCCTTCATTTTATCTTGTTGCATAGAAAAGACAATGCAGCAGGACCTTCATGGCCCCAAGCTCCACTGCTCTTTGTGATGTTTAAACACAGAAAGGAAAGATGGTGTCTGTAACAAAGGAATTTAAACTCTTTAAAGAGCCTGAATCTCTAGCATTATGTTATCTTTGCCTTTTGTAAGTCAGGGGCCTGAGGAGATGTGAGCAGGTACTCACCAGGCTGGAGAAGAAGGCAGCCATGTCCTATGAATGAGCCAGTGCCTGCTGCTCACTGCTGGTACCTGCCCAAGGAGCCAAATGCTCACATTATACAACTGCAGTGGCAGTGAGCTAGTCCCATGTTACTGAAGTTAAATTTTACTTCAGAAGTTTTTGAGTTAATTACACATATTCCAGCTGTCGTACAAAGTTTAGGATTGTTGGATTAAATATTTCAACCAATGGTTATGTCTAGCCCAAGTAAACAGGATGGTATCCCTTGCAGAACCTATATACTTCATGAGTTCTGTCTTCTGCTAGGGGGACAGAGGACCAAGAAAACAACTTTAAACAGGATTCCCATCATCATAACCTGCTCAGTTTTCAGTGTAAGTGAGAAACTCAGAGACAGAGATCTCTGTTGGGCATCTTAGAGGGGCTTGGACAGTGAACTCCAGGACTTTGACATGTAATAGGAAAGAGCTGTCCTCTCTCCAGGTGATGGCAACTGGAGCATATCATAACTTAATCATTACTGGGAGGAACTGAACCACTCCATGATTTTGAAATGGGATGCAAACTTAACAATTCTACCGTGGCACACCAGGCTTGACCAGCCAAGTATTTAGTAGATGATTTTCTTTGCTGGTAGAGAGAAAGATTCATCATGCAGTTTCATCTGGCATTTCCTCTAGTCAGTATACTTATTTCTGTGTCTGCGATGAAAAATAAGGTGATTTTGAAGCTGTTTTGTAACCTCCACAGCTGGATTGATGTCTGTTTCTTCTGAGAGAAAATTCTTAGGCTTTAACTTCAGTTATGTCACAATAAAGAGGATCTTGAATGTATTCAGATGGTAAATGACTTAGTTACACTTGCCATTCACACTTCAATTGAAGGAGAAGGTGAAGAAATCAAAAAGGGCTTAGTTAATGCAAGCAGTCCTATTTACTAGAAAATATTTCACATGCAAAGCATATTCCTGGATTCTCTAGCCAATGTTTGAAATGTGGTGTGTGGTACCACCCAGCCATTTCTCCTGCCACTCTCAGGCCTCATCATGACCTTGACTTTGCTGTTGATTTGTGCTGAAAGTTCATGGAGGGTTTTTTTTTTCAGTTGAGGTTCTCCAGCAGATAAGCTGTTGTTAGAGCACAAATGAGAGTGTCCCTTTCATGCTAAGAATTAATTTCCTTTTCTGTAAAGTTATACAAAGTTGAAACAACATGATGTGCATCTGACAAAGGGATGAAATTCCGTGTTAGCTGCTGGCATCTGCCTTGCTCAGATGATATTGGGGGGACACACAAACGGGCAATAACATGTAGATCTCAGCATGGGGCACTCCTTCTCAAATGCAGCCTGTTGCACATATTATCTAATGTTTTACTTTACCCACTTCTACTTTGTGTATTTATACATAATGAAACTCACACTTTTGCCCTTGGACTTTAATTTAGGATTCCTACTTGGGTAGGTTGAATCTTCCTCTCGTAACTTCCTTTCTGTGTAATGTCTTTTGCATTTATGGTTATTAGTGACTATATTGCTTGTGGGCTGTTACTGCTTAAACTGCTCTGAGGCCGTCTTTATTAAGTGTGCAGTTTCATAAAAAGAAGTTAGCAGATATCTTACAGATATCCTTCAGTCAGATTTGTGCTCAGGTCAGTAAATCTCACAGCATCAGATCATTAATCATTTATCTTGTAGTTTTACAGTCATGTGTGACACACATATCCAAAGCTGTGCTACGCCTTCCTTAATACAGATCCACGTTTTTTGTGTCCAGCTAACAGAAGTTCACAGATACATTTTTTAAAGTTTTTATATCTGCCTCAATTAGCATTTGAGACGTATCTTAGCTATCAGCTGATGTCTCTGGAAGAAAATGTTCATGCAGTGTTCCTGAATTACTGTCCCCTTTGTCCCTGTGCCCTCCCACATGTATTTGAATCATCCCTGTTGCTGTTTCATCCCTTGACCACACTGTCCCCGTGACACAGCTCTTGCTCCACTGAGCACAGGCCAAGGTTGACCTGTGCTCCACATGGCTGTTCCACTCCACTGTCACAGCAATGTTCCATAGGGCATCCTGGGGAGGGTCCTGTGGGGAAGGCTTCCCTAAATGGCACCTAATGAATAACTGAGATCACAGCAGTGACTCACTGGAGAGTCTGTCATCAGTGCTGCACAGTGCCACTCTGCTCTTGTTCCCAAAGATTTCAGGGATTGTTGTAGGGGTATGGTGTTTCCAGAATGACTGCTAGAGAAGAGAGAATTCTGTTTTGCAAAAAGTTGATATTTCTTATCTATATTGGTAGCTGTCTCCAGATGACTGGTAGTTTTTAATTATATTACATGCATGTAGAACACTACAAAATTATTGAATTTTCTGACTTTAGAACACTTCATGTTTCTTAGATATATAGATCTATTCATGTAGTTGTATTTAATGAGATGTCTGAAGTGTCACTGAGGACTAAAGACAGGAATAACCAATCATGGTTATGCACACCAACAACTTTTTCTAGTCAGCTCCTCCTAAGAGATCATGATGTGAGGAAAGAAATGTTTGTGGAGGCCAGAAGTTTTATTACAAGGCAGTCTGCCATTTTTATTATGGTTACCATTTACAATTAAAACTAAGCAGCAGTTAAGATGAACAATTGAATTCTTATTTTGAATAACCTTATTTCAGTTGAAGTAAATACACCAGTCAAAGCAACAGCAGAGGTAAAACCACATATTTTACTGTGGAAGGCTAGAGTTTGCACTTTAAATTGTATTGTGTCCTTCACAGTAAACTTTAGCTTTGTTCATGTTCTTCCTCATAGTATTGCTTTCCTTCTACAACCTTGTGAGTCTCTCATTAATAAAGGGAAATGCACAGAACACTTGACACCTTCTAAAGAAAAGGAAAGTCCCACGGGCCGGTATATTTCAGAAAAAGTTTCTGATTCAATCAGTTCCAGTCTGAGGCAGCTCTTCTGGGATGAGCAGGTTCCAGGGAGCTGAAAATCACATGAGGAAAGTAGCAGTTCAGTTGCTGTGGGATTCACAGCTCTTGAGACATCTGTGGGAATTCTCCTCCTGGAGGAGGAGCTGCAGACTTGAGATGGCAGCAGTGATGGGCAGGATAGCACCGAGTATCTAAAATGACTGTGGGTGCTTGAGGTTTATGGTGGCTGAATTCTATCCATCAGTCCCTTTAGCTCTATTGCTGCTGAAAGGCAATCTGAAATGGTTGAAGTCTGTCAAACTAGACACTACACAAGGACAACATGGCACTGTGCATGGGAACCCGGCAAGGTTTGGTTATTCAGTTGAACCTAGAGAAACAAAGAATTTATCTCCTATTCCACTAAATTTTTTCTTTAATCTGTTATGGATTGAACGCTAGCCAGAGATAGCAAGCCAAGAACTTCACTGTTCCCATTTCAGCGCTGTAAAAACATACTCAGAAATCATAGAGAGAGAGAATCACAGGTCTTTCCTTTCTCTCTGGTCAGCAGAGTGTTTATAAACTCTACACATGTAGTTTCAGTGTGTATTAGTTGCTCTGTTAAGAAGAGATTTACACATCAGCACGTTAAGCCAAAATTGCTCACAATTCACACAAGTCTATCCTGTTAATATCAGTCCTTATCCCTTTTCAGAGCTGCCCAGAGTGGAGTGCTTGAGAAAGAAGCTGGTTTGGCAAAATGGGAACCTTGTAAGTGATAGATAGGAAAGCTGACAGTCCATTTGGAGCAACTCGATAGTCAGAAAAGGGCAAATGTCTTTTTTTTCCTACTTTTTTCAAAAATCTGATTCTCCCTTACAGCTGGTCAAAGCCTGGTGCAGAAGGAATAATCCTCCGTGACATGATTTGGAGTTTCTGGAATACGCTTGTTTTTAAAGTTTAGCTTATTGAATTCTTCCGTGATTTCCATGATGGATTTCCCTTTTGTTTCTGGAAGGAACAGGTGGACAATCATCCCTGAAGTGAAGAGTACCACCATAAAGATGAGGAAGCAGAAATGCTTGAGTCTTTCCTGCAGGGAAGAACAAAGTGAGAAAGAGAGCAAGATGAGCATATCTTTGCTTTAGTCACTTTCTTGGCACATTTTTTATATTTGGGTTCCATGATGCCTTAAATTTTAGCTTTTATAATTTTCAGATCCTGTACTGCATTAGTGTATAACTCTGAACTCTATATAGAATGCTAGCTAGTTCTCTTCACATTTTGGTCAGACCAAACAATCCTTCCAGGCCTGGGAACCAAGGTCATCAACACAGCCTCCAAAAAGTACAAACAAAAGTGAATCGGGGTGGAGGAAAGCAGGGGAATATGACTTCATTACCCAAAGCTGTAATTGGACAATTAACCTCTGATGTGCAGAGAGACTAAACTTATCTCTGTCTGAGAAACTCAGGACCATCGTCCCCCTTGGGTGTAGTCTCTGCTTTGCACTGCCCAAGGTGGATCCTTTGAAGCCTTTAATAAATACCTGCTTTATTCTTTTAACTCTGTCTAGCCTCTGCTCTAGGTACCCTCTTTGGATATTTTGGGTTTGATAAGGAATTCCTTGCATTCTGACCTTTGACAAATATTTCAGTCTGAATGAGTATCTTGGGCCAATCAGGGCCCTTTTGTTGTAAGAGTGGAGGTGGGAGAGCAGGTGCCAGGAGCACTCCAGGCACAGCACTGTCACCTCTGTGGCTGGAGCTGCCTGCCCCGGGCAGAGGCACTCACCACGATGAAGGGGAAGGTGGTGCCGATCACAAACACCCCCAGCCAGTTCAGAACCGCGCTGATCACAAAGGCAGGAGGTCTGCAGGACAGCTTGAAAATTTCAACCCTGGTGGAAACCGTGGCACCACCTGAAAGGAAAGAAGAACAAGAGTTGTTTCTTGTTTGATGTGTTTGGCTTCAACATTTGGATTGAATGTCACTGCTACATTGTCAGCTAATAGATGTGACTATAATGGACTGCAGTGAGTACCAGAATTGTGCAGTGGCATTGAGTATGTCGCTCTTTTTTACAAAAGAAAACATTTGCGGCATCTAATAAACTGCTAGACATCAGTTTACTAAAGTGGTAAAATACTCAAATAAGTTTTTGGGGACAGCCAAGAATTAAGTAGTTGACACTTGAGAAAGCCTGACATCCTCTCATGAAAGAAGACGTGTCAGGATGGAATGACAATTATTATTCCTAAAATGAATTTCCTGTGTGATTCTGCTAGATTACCAGTGAGTGATCTCCCCAGATTTACTTCCTGGGCATTTCAGTTATGTTTTGAAGTCATAGGATTTCAACTGTTTTGAGTTAGGAAAATAATTCAACCCTGCCATATGGGAAGGCAAATATTTTAAAATTATTAGCCTTTATAAAATAAAATTTAATGAGTAGCAGGCAATAAATGCTAGGAAAAAAATTACTCCAAAGTAGGTCTTCTGCTGTCTGTGTGGGTTAAGATGTAACATTACACAACATTGAATTTAAAAGAACTCTTGCTTTTCCTTTTCCCTTTTTTCCTCCTGTCCTTTAAAAAAATCTTTTACCCATCTGCTTTTGCTCTATTTTTGCTGTATTTTTCCAGTGTGTTCCTTTCCTCTTGTTAGCAAAACTCAAACCTGATGGTATTGAATTTTGTATCCAATGAATAATTGGACCCACAGTGTTCAAATGACTGCAGGATTATGTTAAATGAATTTACTTACGATCAATATTATGCAATATAAGACAGTATTTTCCTAACCCTATTAATAAGCTCACAGGCCTCAATTTCTTTATTTCCTTTGATTGAGAACTTACCTGGCCCAAGAGCAAAGACAACTGTAAACAGGATAATGAGACCAAGGCTGCAGTATGGCATCCAGAAGTACCAGTCCTGGGGGAAAAAGCCCATAACAAACTTCTGGTTGAAAACTGTTAAGAGCCCTAGGTGAAGAATGCTCCTGCTTTTCCAACACTGTCACCTCAAGAAAGAAATAATCAGTGCATGGGAACTGAGAGCTGGGAGTGCTTTAGTCTGTGGATGGAGCAGATGAGGTCTTTGTTAGGTGAGCAGACACAGCTCTGCTAGTGCAGAGTAGCTACAAATCTAGGCAGGCTTCAATGAAATGAAGTCTGAAGAGTACTTTTGCTCCCTGTCCTTTCTTTTTGACCTCATAGTGCTTCCTCTGATCCCCAGAGATATGAAAAGGACAAATCACGTCTTTCTCAACTTTGTTAAGTTATAGATTTAATAACTGGTAGTGAAAAGCAGATTTTCCAGACTGTAGTCAAGCAAAAATGAGACCCGACGCTTTAGGAAAAAAAGATTTCTTTCTCCTATGTTTGAGAGTTTTCCTGAACGAAACAAAACCAGAAGTCTACTGCCACCTTGCTTCCAGGTCAATTTTGCAGTGTATCTGTAGAGGAGCTCCAGATGAATCCTGGCAACACAAGCGATTTGCTTCTGAAAAAGCTACAGCAATGACACAGAGGGATCACTGTTCCAGAAGTGAACTGGTCTCCAATCTCTGAACAGAGAGTGCCTTCCCACAATTATCTGCAGCAAAGTTCAATTTCAAATTAACTGATATAAAAGGTCTGGGGGTTTGTTGTTACTTGTTAGAAACAATGTGAATAGAAAGGGCCATTTTCCTAGGACTGCCCTGTGGTCTGTGCTGGCCCGTGTTTGGTGTTTGCAGTCTGATGGGGTCTGGAACCAGTGTCCCAGTGTTTTATGTGTTCCTTGCTAAGGTCATGGGACCATGTTGAAAGGAAGGCAGGAGTACAACAGACTACTGGCTAAGAGAGAGTTCAATCCTACTTCTAGACAAGCTTGATCTAAGTCTCACTTTCCTTTCTCAGAAGCGTGATCCTGCCAGTGAGGTTTAGATCAGAAATAGGATAGACAGAGCAATCTGCTGTGAGCAGAATTTCCTTACCTGTAGGGACAGAGTCACGGTGATAGCAGCTAGCAGTGAACCCATGATCCAGTAGCCTCCTCTTATGAGCACTTTCCTGCCCAGTCGCTCAATCATGGAGCTCTGAAGGATGGAAATCACAGCAGGGTCAGTGTTGGAGAGCAAAGTGTGCTCCACTCCCCTGGTGATGTGACTTACACAGACTACAGCAGCTGTCAGTTCAGACAGTCCAATAGAGAGGGTCATATAGGAGACCATTTTGTCATCAAAGCCAGCTGCCTGGAGGACTTCAAAAGTATAAAAATAAATCTGGAAAACAAAAAACACAAACAACCAAACAAACAGTAAGAGAAGGAAATAATTGATTTCTTACCCAAACTTGCATGACACTGCCCTAGATATGAGCAGCTAGTCAGGGACCATGCAGCTCAGCTTGGGAGTGAGATGGAATTCTGCACTATTTTTTGGTAGTATTCACTTTATCAGCAGACAAAAATATTATAACACATTAATTAATTAATAAGATAAAAGATAAAATGCTGGGATAATTGGACTTCCAGCTACTACAATGTAATTAGGTTTGCAGACTCCTGATTAAGGTGCTTTCAGAAACAGCCAGGTATATTTTTTGTCAGAGCCCATGCAAAAATATCATTGTAGGATATTCCCAAGAAAGAAGAGTGTGGGTTGTGAAGTTATGAAGGAATAAACCAAACATCTTTTGAAGTATCTCTGCTAGTGTTTGGAGATGTGCTGAGGTGATAAAGATTCCAGTTTAAGCTGGGTTAGATTCAGCTGTGTATTTCCTTTACAGATGCTGTTGCTGTGCTGTTAGAGGTAGGAGGGTGATGCAGGTAACTGCAAAGCTGTGACTTTGGGATCCCAGAAAAGCACTGCTGTGAGGAAAGCAGAGCTGCAGAAGCTGCAGAAGCTGCAGAAGCTGCAGAACAGGGAGCATGCTTGTTGTTAGCTTTAAGGGCAGAGTGAGCAGCCTGCCATCCCAACATGTCAGGGTGCTGAGAGCCAGGGGACAAGCAGCAGCAATTGCAGTGAGCAGCCACATAAAACTACAGATTTTGCCAGTAGAGAGTGGGCTCATTCATAAGAGCGAGCTCTGGAGCTCTGCCATGGCTGCCAAAGGTGGCTGCTCAATGAGCCTGACTCCAGAGGCAGGGAACTCCAGCAAGGACAAAGAGCTAGGCAGAGGGATGACACACAGAGAGCCCAGCCAAGCTTTGGGGCTGCTGCTGCCCTCTAGAAGGGCTGGGAGACAGCAGGATTTGGTCTGAGAAGCCTGAGAAAAATGGAGGAAGCTCCTGTGAGCTGTGGTGTCTTGGGACTTTCAGGGGGAAATACACTCAACTGCATTGATGCCACATAGCTGAATAGTGGCGGTCAGAATAGTTGTCATGTACAGCTGCCAACGGAAAGCTGGTTCTTTCACTAGTTCCAGGACACTCAAGATCTTGGTGTTTTTCATTGTTGCCTTCTCTTTCATGATGTCATCAATCTCTGCTTGGTGTTGGCCTTCACCCCAAAGCTGCCTTATGGCTGTGAAGAGGAGAGCGAGACCTGCCATGTTAATTCTCTGTTTATTCCCTAAGAAGTTTTCTGAGTAGGTAACACAAGTGTGTGGCAGCCCAGCATGGTGGGCTGGGGCTGTGCTGAGAGGCAGAGATGTCTGACAGGGTGTTCAGAGCCCTGAGCCCCTCCTGCGCTGTGGGACCTGCTGTGACAGAGGGGGCTACAAGGGCTCCCTCCCTGCCCATGGGGCCACTTTTCTGCCTTCCTCCTTCTCTCAGGGTATGAGCAGGGTACACAGCCAATAACCAGAGCTAAGGGGTGCTCAGTGGAGTCCCGCAGTGCAAACAAGTATTTCTCATTTATCATTTAGCATTAATCAGATTGATAGTCCAGGTGGTGTCAGACAAATGTCAGATAAATGTCCGAAAGGTTTTGTCCTACAGAGCTGTAGAGAGAAGTAGTTTTGTGTTCTATGTGGGGACTACAACAATAATGGGCTTAGTAGGTATTCACAGAGCCATGTGGCAGATGAGGAGGGAGAAACTTTGTCCTGTTTATTTCTTTCCATATGGGGAAAGCAAGCATCACAAAATGATTCTAAGTCAAGTGCGGAACAGGAACCTGAAGCCCTCAGTTACCTTTTTTGCAACCTTCCTGGTCTTCTTTCTGTATGAGGAGATATGGAGGGGACTCTGGGAAGAAGGGAAGCGTGACGAGCTGGATCAGTGCTGGCACTCCACAGGAGGCCATCAGCATGGGCCACAGCGCCTGGCTGCCCAGCAGCTCCCTGGCAGGGAGAAAAGGTGTGTTAAAGTTCATTGCATCAGCTTTGAGGAGAGAAAGGAATGGATGGAAAAGCACAGGAAGGAGCAAAAGGTGGAAGGGATCCAGATATGAATTGTGGGGGTAATCAATTGCTTTATACCTTTGTCCTGAAACTTGCCCTATGGCCTTTCCCAACGACCAAAAGAAAGAGGAGGTAGAGTTTGCAAATCCACGTAGCTTCCTAGGGGAAATTTCTCCAACATATTGGTGATGTAGAGGAACACAAAGACCTTGAGGTGAAGAGGGAATTATGGGAGAGAAGAAAGAAGATATAACCATTGGAAATAAAAAGGGATGTAAATAATTATTACAGAATACATCTGTCTCTGGCACATACCTCAACTCACATATGAGACTTTCAGATTTTTAACTCTTTCTACAAAAGTATTGGTCCTCTTTGCAGAGTGCAGTTTTCTGATCTTAAGAAATTTACAGTTTTTCCTTTAAAGTGCAGGTGTAGCCTCATCCTAAGATCTCCTGTGAGCCTTAGCATGTTTTAAAGGACACAGGATATGCAAGTGCCGAATAAACATTTTTTAGCAGTATTTAATATGCTTGTAGGTAACCCACATTATGTCAGCCTTTTCTGACATAATGCTATTGAAGAGCTGCATGGTAGATTCATGGCAAACCATCACATATAGTGCTATATATGTATATATCACATATAGTCAATGTTGATTTGTATGTCATTTAGATGGAGACATGAGTATTTATTTTCTGATATCCAGCAATAATTTTTGTGATTTCAGGCAGAGTTAGTGTTTCCAGTTATATTTATTAACTCAGACATGCTAAATACTAGTCTGAGAACAGAAGCTTTTTCCTGATATGGTGGTCACAGCCCCTTTTATCTGTTTCAAATGCAACACGTTCTTCTCTTGGCTGTATGTGATGGCGAAACAATCTTTTTTGGTTGCAGTCTCTTTAACAAAAATCAGGTTTTTGAATGAGGCATGATACAGATTCTAGAGCAGAACAAGACTGCTGTGGGTAAGCTGTTCTCAAATTTCAACCAGAGCTCTTCAACACCTCTGTATGTCAGAGAAGCAATGTACAAAATCTGGTTATTTGAAAAATAAGCATTAACTTCTAAGTCAACTCTTTAATAAGTTAAAGAGGCATCCCTGTGAATGCACAAACAGTAGAAAGGCAAGTTTTGTGTAGGGAAAAAATGCAAAATAATGCTGATAGCAGCACAGGATATTTTTACTGCCTGTAGTGTGCTTGCCAGAAGTGATTCTGCTTTATTAAGCCCAGACCTTTGTACTAACCTCAAGGATTTACTACTTGAAATACACTCCCTTATGAAAATCCTAACTTTAAACTGTAGAATTTTCAGTACTGCTAACTAAATTTAAGAAAATATTATACATATTTTTCCTTCAGAATATCCCTTGTTCCATGTGGTATTAAAACATTTCTGACATCTCTGAATATTCACATACTTGAAAAAACTGATTTTCATTTGGTATCAGTGAAATTAATAATAATCATGCTCTTTATTGCAGAGCATTATAGAAAATCTTCTTACAAAAGGTCACTGACTTCAACATTTTTGTTTTGTTAGTGGAAGCTTATTATTTACTTTGAATAAAGATGTAAAATTTTGTGTGATTCTGCTGACCTGTAGGAGAAGTCACTCACCTGCACTTAATCCACACATGAAGCGTCCAATTAGAATCATCTCAAAGGAATGGGATATTTTACTGCAGCCCATGATAGTTGCTGCCACTATCATGAGCACGTTGTTGCACAAGAGACATTTCTTTCTGTAAATGCAAGAAAATGAAAAGACTTTTTGTGACTCAGAAGGGAAATGGCACTTAATGCCATGCAGGAAGTCTTGGCTGCAGGTGTCTTGACAGTTTTTGAAATTACATGTATGTGGTTCAGGGGCAAATAAGCACTGGGTACTTTGGACTCATGGTGTGCCTTGGCACGTGGCTGCACCTGGGAGTCTGGGAACACTTCTGGGTTGTGTAGCAGAGAAAACTCTGAAAGCTTTTCTGCACTTGAACATCCGCTGTGAAACACCTAACTGCAGCACCAACAAGGATCTCGATGCTTCTGTATTTTGAGTAGCACTTTCAAGAACCCATTCTGGCTTCAACCAGGTGCTGCCTTTCCTCATTGCCAAGATGAACCCAGCCTGAGGAGCTGTGCCTGGTTTGACAGGCTGACAGCACAGTCCATTCCACAGGACATGGGCAGGAAGCAGGAACATCAGCCGACACCACAGCTGAGCTGGCTGTTCTGCAGCCATGACCAAGTCTGAAAGTCTGTCTCATTTAAAGCCTCAACTATCATTTCCTTAAGCTGAGATTCAACTGACATAATGTCTTCAAATGTACATACTTGCCAAATTTGACAGTGAGGTATCTGCTTCCTGAAGAACCCAAGATTCCTCCTATTCCAAAGATGGACACAGTGATAGACCACAGGAACAAGAGGTTGTCCTGTTGGATGGGATAGCCATAGCGCTCCAGCCAAGTTTCATTAATGAAAGCCTTAACATGCTGTGACAGAAAAAAAAAAGTCATTAATGATACCTGTGACAGCAGTGCGGATATTTTATTATATTTACAAAATAATTTTGTTGCTTCAACTGAAGTTACTATTTCACATGGGCTTTAAAAGTGTGTATTAGCTAACAGACATAGTATAATAGAGTGTGGTATGCTCATTCTGCCATTAAAAGTTCAATCTTTGGATTTTTTATCCTTGAAATCTGAGGAAGTGAGGCATGGAACGGTACTAAAGAATAGTGTAAACAGTACTACAAAATTCTGCAAATGAGTTATGGATTTTCTCTCACATACCTGCCAAGAATGCCACATTACACAGAGCCTGTTCAGTGCAATTCTTAAATACTTTTTCACTCAGAACTTAGTGCTCTGAAGCCAGAAAATAATGCTTTTCCACTAAGATGATGTTTACCAAACAATGATGTCTTCCCTTGAGACTTCAGTGCCTTTAATATAAGCTTTACCAGTGATCAGTGGAGAGAAGCAGATATTTTCCTATAGCATGGATCACTTGTTCTGTTTTTCTGTGAGGATGGCTAACCATAAAAATATCAACTGAAACCACTGCAGAAGGCACATGTGCTACAAGATTTTAGGGGAGACAGATGCCACCCTGGTTAGTGTGTGTCTTCTGAAGAACAGTTCCATCAACAACAACTTGCAGATCTCTCTTTTCTTCTGTTTGCAACTGCACTTCATGATAGCACAGCATAGCAAATGGGAAACGAGAGGAGAATACTGTGATTAAACCCTTTCTGAATGCCAGAGGGGCAGCCTCAGGCAGCAATGGAGACTCAGTGCTCCCATTAACCAATGTGCCACGTGCATCTTTGCCTACCTGAGACATGTAGGTGATGCTAGAGATTTGAAAGCCGATTTGGAATGTGCCACCAATCCCCAGGACAATGATCATTCGAAAGAGCCCCTGGTATTGTACCTGCAGGAACAGGACAAAATCTTCTTAAGGTTGTAGCCACATCAGGCTGTTCTCACAATCTGTCTTCCATTCTCCAGAAACATCCCATTTGTTCAGGGGATTTTCACAGAGGAATATTCCCTCTGCTTGCCCTGATGTACATCCTCCTGTGATTTCCCTACATCCAACTCAAGGAAGTGCCGCTTCCACAAACATGCTTATCAATACACCATGGCTGCTAGCATCTAGTCCTGTTCACTGCCTCTCAAAACCTCTGCCTGCCACGTCTTGCACTAAATAATTAGATGTATTTAATGAAGCACTTTTTTTTTTTTAACCAGGTAAGCAAAGCAAAACATATTTGCAGATAAGAATATTCTCCAGTCCATGAAAACATTTTAAACACATTAACATATTGATAAAAATATGGTAAAGATGGATGGGAGAACACATGATGTGCTGTAATACCTCCAAATAGTGGGCAGAACCATTTCCAAGATGCCTGTAGTAACCAGGAGCCTTGTTCTTATCAAGACATTGATTTTGTTTTCTTTGCAGCCCCAGCAGTACACAAAAATGTCCCAGATGTAAATACCCCACCGAGTACTCACCAGGTTTGATAGGAAACCGGTCATCTCTGCCTGAGGGCTGGTTATCCAGCGTGTGATGTGTCTTTGTCATCACAGGCTTGTGTCTCTCTGTCTCCTGCCTGCTGCTACAGCAGTGGGCATTTGGCTTCACGGATCAGAGTTAAATTTTTACTATTTCATCTTCACTCACTTATATTTATGTCGACTGGCCAAAGTTAACACTACCAGATTAAGTATTTTAGGAAATAATTACATCTAGTGCAGTCTCCAGGGGGGCAGTTTCAAAGCAGTGAAAATTTGCTTCTGGGGACCAGTAAGGGCTTTGGGAATGGAAACAAGAAGAGTTCAGGCAAAACAATCCAAATAGTTTTCCAGGAACAGTAAAATGTTTTCTATGACATAGACCAGTGTGTGTGTCTGCCATAATCTGCAGAAAGCAAAAAGCAGCTGGTACAAGGTTCTGCTACTGTTATTTATTAATAAGTAAAGTATGTGGTGTTCTGTTTCAGATTAATTGATAAAGTGAATATTATAATTAGAAGAAAAACTGGCAAATTTCAGAGCCTCATTTTGCTGTTCTGGCTTTATGAATCAGTTGGACTGTGCTGAGGAAGGGTACTTGTTGTCTGCTGTTTATGGGGATGTTTGTCAACCAGATGTGGTGAAAAAGCAGTAGGAGAATAAAGACTCGTGAAAGTTGTCAGAGAAGGTCAATATGCCCTAATGAATTGAGGTAGGACCACTGGGATCTTACTCCCTCGTGTTTCAGCTTCGACCCAGAATGGCTCCAAAATCAGTGTTGCAGGCAGTGAAAAATCACCTTTGATTCCCAGAGGCTCCTTTCTCATGAGGTAAATCTCAAACTGTAGCTCTACGTAGCTTCCACTGCAGCCAGCAGTGAGAAAGAGGTTGGTTTGCCTGGGGGCTTTCATGTGTGGTGGATGCCCTGAGCTTTTTCTGCCTTCCAAGTCTTTGCTCATTGTCTTCATGCCAGGGGACTGTCCTGGTGGGGGCAAATGGGGCAATGGGATTATACTGAGGCCCTCAGTAAATGCTCAAGCTCACCCTCAGGACTCGTACTTTCAGTTTATAAAACACAGAATGCAATTATTTACAGAGGGGTTCACTGTAAATCCTGTGAGTCTCAATAAATGAGAAAAAAGTGCATGTTAATATTAAAACCTTGGTTACTTGTGTAATTCCAACTACTGTCTGTACAACTGCATAGCAAATGCTGTTTGACCTGGCTGGCAATAGTGGTTCAGAATGATTCAGCATTTTTTGCATTTTCTCCTGAACACTGACATTGTAACTACTTGCATATCTCTTGGCTATTGTTTCAAAATGTTAATTCTTCCTTTTCATTATCTATTTTTTCTCAAATTGTAGTGAAGTGTAGGGAGGCTATGTCATAAGGATTCACCCCATGAAAATAATTACTGAGGACCTCAAATAGCAGCAACTCCCACCAGCTCACAGTGAAATTTGTCTTTCTTGAGGGATTTCTGGTGATTCTGAGCCATGGCACTATCTCACCTTATTAGAAATTTCAGGAGAATTTCATTCTTGAAGCTTACATCTTGGATTTTTGTCAAGTCAATGAATTTGACCATTTCTGTTGAAAATGTCACCTACATTCCTGAAAAAGCTGCTCCACTGGAAGTTGTGCACAGTTTCATGTTTAAAGGATTACTACTGAATTAAGGAGATCCTGTAATTATTTTTTTTAAATAAAGCTGTAAGAAATGCTTGCTGTAAAATGGCCAAACACATGAACCTTCATGAGGTGTGTCAAACAGTTTTGTCTACAGAGCTGAAAATCAGGCTTGGTTCTAAGCCAACTTGAGCCACTCTAGACTGCTCATTGTGGATGACTGAAGACATCTGCAGTTTAATTCTGCACTGAGAGGAACTCAGTGCTTTCTTTTAGATTTGGTTTGGGTTTGTTATAATCCAAAACTCAAAATGAAATTCCGGATAACAAAATCATGGGGACTGGAACTAAAGGAGGTGTTTAGATACAAAACATGTTTTAAGTGAAATCTAAGAGTTTAACATAGCACATATTTTATGTTACAATGACTTGTTGATTGTTGACTGCTCTCACATTTTCAGGGTGATATGAGAGGGACTCGTTTGTGAAGATTCCACTTGTGTCCATGAAAAAAAAATGATATTTTTTTCCCATAATAGAAAACAATAATTTACCTTTGTTTTGCAGTCTGCAGGCATCAAGGTCTTTTATGACCTTAATATATGATTTTTCTGCTGACCAGTTTGTGTAGGTGATACTTCCTCAAGAGAACTATTTCCTGTAAAGGAAGGAGGTCTCTTCCTAAAATCTAACATGCCAAATTCTTTTGTTAAATTCATATAACAAAGTTTTCCTTTGTCTCTGAAAGGAAGATGAAGATGTTGAGCTGATGAGGATCTAACAAAAGATAAGAAAGCTGAAAGAGATGAGATTGTCCTAGAAATAAATCAGAGAAAGAAAATTTTTATTTTTTTTGCGCCTCCTTTTACAGCATTTTGAACATGATGACAAGATGGTGACAATGAAGGCAAAGTTTAACTTCATGAAGCCCAGTTTGTTTGGTTACTGTGACATGATACGTTCCAGTCTTCAGGTGTGAAACAGCAATAGAAATAAAATAGTTAAATATTTCTTCTTTCCTGAAGGCTAGATGGGTAGGGTGAGCAGTCAAAATAACTTGAGATGTTGCTTTCAGAAGTATGAGAAAAGCCTTGGGATAGGATTAAGACAACTCACAAACATTAATATTGGCAGGCTAATTATCTACTCTCTGGTTTATCAGTAACTGCAAGAGATGCAGCAACAGTGAGCATTTGGGAGAACAGGGCTCCGTAGGTCTGGCACTTTGGATTGGTGTCGTTTGGGATGGAAAGGTTCATGAAGCCATGAAGCAGAGGAGGTGCCCACCAAAGCAACCTGGCTTCTTGCAAGAGACTGGAGCTCTATCAGAGCCAGCATGGCTGGACTTCATAAAACAGGGTCAGAGGAATCCAAGGCAGCTGTTTTTAAAGCAGCCGTGGTGCTGCTGTGTGACAGGGATGGACAATCCCTCTGTGGTGTTCCAGCTGTGCTTCTGCTGAGACCAGTTCCTGCAAAAGGACCAGCAAAGAGAATGAAATCAGAGAGAAGGAACTGAGACATGAAAGTGGAAGTTACCACAGCAGAACACACCATTGATCTGGTACAGTGCTAAGAGTGAACACTGATCCAAATGGGTATTTTTCCATCTGTTATTGAGTTAGCAACTCTATGGCTTTAGTGTCTGCTCAGCACAGTTCAGAGGTACTGAACTGCAGACCTGGAAAGAACAGCATGGAAGAAGATAAATGTTACATTTGCAATCCATTTGGCCTCGTGCTGTTCTCAATGTCACACAGGGAAGAGGGCATGGTAGCAACATCTGTTGAGTGGGGAGATTGATGTGTTTGTTAGCTGAGCATGCCAGTCCAAAGGCAGCTATAGGTGAGCTCTTATCCTTTTCTTCTGCAAAGAGGATTGAGTGAAAAGAGCTGGGAATGAAAAGTCAATGGAAAAAAATTGCAATTTGATTTGGGAAGCATCCTTTACATTTTGACTCCACCATCAATGACCCTGAAGATGCTGTATCTGCTTTTCTTATCATGAAGGAGGATTTGTTCATAGAGGTTTGAAAGGGACTTGTGAGGGATCCACCAGCTCCCAACACAAAGAACATTACCACCAGCCACCACTACTGAACATGCGAGGAACAGTTCAAGCTCATCACAGAAGAAGCTGTGATATTGTAGTCCCTGCATTTCTAGGATATTGGCTTGTCTGATGGTGCTTAAACCATCTCAGCAGGACATGCAAAGCATTAATGCCAAAAAAGATCAGCCAGATAAAGGTTCTGGATTTTCAGTTTTGCTGTTCTTCAGATTAACTAACTAAACCATGCACAAAACCTTTTTTTTCAAATGTACCATTTCATAATATTATCAGGCTACAAGCAAGGAGAGTGGCCTGATAGTATCACACTTGGACATGGAAGCAAGCAGGTGAAAATGGTATAGAAATACCTCACCATCTAAGAAGTATAGGAATTTAATTTCTAATTTTTTAATTAGTTTTTCTAACCAGGTGGAGCTTCCTTCAAAATTTCTATGATGATTTAATCCAGAAAGTTAGGTCTTTGTCTTTTGATTTTTTTTTTTTTTTAATTTTAAAAGTTTGCTCTAATTTTAAAGGATTATCCCCTGCCTACCCTATTATTTTGAAAAAAAATTGGTAAATACGTAATGCATAATCTTTAGGAATAGCAATTGCAACAGGCAACCTCTCAGTTCCTCTGGAAGTTCATGCTGGCAGCTGGTGCTGCCACCTGCTCAGCACTTCTGGAAGGAGCTGGTCCATCTGTATCAAAAGAACGGCTGATTCCAGGCAGACAGAACTCTCAGACTGAGGAAATGTTTTCTCCCATGCCTCTTCTGCACCTTCAGCTTAAGTAACCATCCTACTCTGATGCTGAGGTTCCCACTTTCTGTGATTTCTGTTGATTTACGGTTTTATTGTAGCAATTGAACAACAATTAAAATGGGTGGATTAAATATTTCAGTCTCTCAACAAGAGAGGGCCCTCTGAATGGGAACATTCAGTATCATGAGTGCTCCCTGGTTTGATACAGGGAGTGAAAAAGGGAGTGAATCTAAAATCTAAATCAGGTTTCAATTGCTGGAACACACACTGGCACTAATACCAAAGCTCCTGTGGTTATTCCTTTAGAAGCAGCAAGCATATTATTTGAAATATTTAAATAGAAAACTCCCTAAACGACCTGAAACTCATTTCAGACCTCAGCACAATGATAATAAATAAGTGTGGTTACACTGCAGAAAGACAGGACTTAGGGTCCTGCTAAAGAGGAGGCATGAAATAACATTTGTAATCATGGCAGAAAAAAAAGAAAAATAATTTATCATCCTATACAAAGGTAGAAGAGTTTGGGGAGGGAAGTGATTGGACGCTGCAGTGGCCAGCAGGACTGGCAGCCCTTGAGCAGCAGAGTGCAGGGGGCTGTGGAGCACAGCAGTGAAGGGGAGGATGGTGTGCAGCAGGAAAGTGCAGTGTGTGCTAGCAGCACACAGCTAGCAGATAGTGGCCATCACATCTTTTTTGGTTTTGTTTTTGGTTTTTTGTTTGTTTGTTTGTTTTTTTTTTGTTTTTTGTTTTTTTGGGTTTTTTTGTTTTTTGTTTTTTGTTAGCAGTTACTTTTTTATAAAATAGGCTGAATTTTCAAGCTGTATTCTCTCTCAATACTCTCTCAAATTCTTACTCTCTGTCTCCCTCCAGGGCTCTTTCCCTCCAGCTCTCAGAACTGGGTGTGTGTTTGTTAACCTTGTGCCATCCATGAGGCACCAGAATACAAGAACTTCCTCCTGATTTTTCTGTGACTGATCTGCATGGAAAGTGCAGTCAGTGCTCCAGAGGATGCAAGTGAGAGTTCTTCTGTACCAAATGCCTGGAGATCAGGGCTGATCCCTGGCAGTCACAGAGACAACCAGGACATCCAGGTCCTTGATGTCAGCTCAAGGAAATAGGAGATTATTCCACCTGGTATTTGTATTCTACCTGGCATTTGTTCTTGTGCAGCATTCACAATCAATACTAAGTCCTTTACAGTGTGACAGCATAAAGAAATGACATGGAAATTGTTTGCCAGAACAATGGCTATGTTTAATCCTATCTTCATCATGCTCTTAATCCTGAGCAGAATTTTCTTACAAAGTAAGAAACATAGACACAAATCTTGCTGCTTTAAAATGATAGCAATGGAAAAAAACTTGAAATACAATTGATGTGTTATGCCTGGACAGTAGAAATTGCTTATGGTGGCTTATCAGAGCTTGGTGCAAAATGTCTTTTCTTCAGCAGCAGCAATCTTCACAGCCTGGTGACGAGTCCTCTTAAACTGGCAGGTTTTGAATTTTTCTGTGATTTCAGAGGTTGATTTCCCTTTTGTTTCTGGGAGGAACAGGTAGATAAGAATTGCTGAAATGACCAGGACAGCAATAAAGATGAGGAAGCAAAAAGGACCAAGAAGCATCTGGAGATAAAAAATAGAACAACATGAGTGATTTCTTTGGCAACACTTGTCCTTATAGATTCTTGAAACTAGTTGATTTGTTCCCGGAAAATAAGGAATATTTCTCATTTTACAGAAACAATATTTATTTATCTTTTCAATCTCTTCTTGGGGCAGCAGGTGGTTTCTGAAGTATTAGGAAGTGCTTTATATAAATGGCTTCATAGGCCATAGCAAGAAGGGATCCACAATTTTGATCATCTACAAATCATTTCATCTTACTCCCTGTTCAGATCAGCCTAGAAATCCAGATTAAATTGACAGAGTCAAAGAGAAGATTTGAATCAAATTACATACTACAGCAAAGGGGAAAATCATTCCAGTGAAGGTGAGGCCTAGCCAAATGACAATTCCACCAATTACAAAAGCGGAGGCTCTTGTCGAGAGGGTGAAGATTTCATTCATGACAGACACAACAACTCCAGCTGAGGAAAAAAAAAAAAAACAACCCAACATTAAAAAGTCATAGAAACACTGTAATTGACCATTTCCCATAGACAGATACCTCAGTTCTGCTACTGTGGCAATTCTGTTGTGTTTTCAAGATATTAATGGCTGCCAGGTACAACCCTTACAATACCAAAGGCTGACACTTGAATTTGGAGACTTTAGTAACTACTGGCAGAGTTTAGTCAGAGAACTTCCAGAGTAAATCCTGGTCTTAGGTGAGCAAGGTTCTACCAGAGAGCTGTGTTTGGGGCTGGTGTTACTGATGTAGGCAGTCAAGGGTGATGTTAAGAGAGGACGTCAAGGAAACAGCAGTGCTAAGAGACAGATTATGCCTGCTGTCAGCTGTCAATCTTTCACAGAGTAGGATTTTACAGGTAAATTGAGAAAACTCTGGTATTTTAGAAAAGCCTACCTCTGCCCTTTGGCAGTGATCAGCCATCTGAACCTGTAGGCACTGAACAGTATTCACACCATGCAAAACTAGTCCACCTGAATTGATTAACAAGAATTTATTTGGTTTGAACCTGTAATCCAGCAAGAGAAAACAGGGTTCTGATTCATCTGGGTGCGAATGATTTATATAATTTGTTAAAGAAATAATTTCTTGGGTAATTAATTCATCAAAAATGGAGATTCCCTCCATCTCCGTCTCAACTGAGCTGTTTATTTTCAAAGATATACTCACACATTCTAGTTCTACTTCTATACATTCACGGCCTGTGCTTATCCCTGTGGTCCAAGCTTTCCTGTTGCTTTTATTGTGGTACTCACCTGGTCCTATGCCATAAGCAATGATGAACATAAAGATGAGAATCACACTGCAGTAACGCAACCAGAGGAACTGATCCTGGGCAAAGGCAAAGGGAGGAAAGAGAATGAAAATTAATTCTACAGCTGTAACACAGCTGATCCAAGCACAGGAGCAGCAATATTTGTGAAAAGCCCACGATGCTGAGCTGTGCAGATGCTCTCTAGACGTGCTTATCTTTCTTTACTGAACACAGTGGAAGGCCAGAAGCAGCTCGTGGTGTCACATCTACAAGAGCTGAGCTTGTATTTAGTAGATATTCTGACCTGCTGCTTTGGACATGAAAGCTAAGGCTGACTATCTGCTGTCCTGCAGAGGGAATTCTGATGCAGATCCACTCCCAGAGAGACACTTACACTCAGCAGAAGGCTCGTTTCAAGCAGCACCAGTATCAGTGCCATCAGCAGGTAACCACCACACAGCAGCGTTCGGCGTCCAAAGCGATCGATTATGGAGCTCTGAGGAACAGAAAAAATTGCCTCTCACTGGAAGCATGGCAAAATCCAACTGTGAGCCACCCAACAAATCAAGCATTCTCCTTGAGTTCTTTTGACTTCAGAGAACACAAATCTTACTGGTACCAACTTTGTTATTTTATTGAATTCCTTCTACACTCTGTAATACTATGAATTACCATCACTGCCCAGCATTGCAGCTACTTCTTAAACACTGTCATCAATGGAAGCATTTAACAACTCCATTTCAATGTATAGATATCCACAAATATATGGAAATGAATACACATATTTATGTTTGAATGACACTTCACAAGGGATTCTTATAAGAAATTAAGATGGATGAAACATATGAAAGCTGGGACAAAATTTACAGTGGATGTACAGATTTATGCAGCACCACAGAGAAATTCTTTGGTTCTTAAGGGGAAGATTCATTTGCTTCAAGGAAGAATACTTTAATTCTTAAAAGCTCAGGAAACTCTGACTTACACATAATATGATAGAGATGAGTTCAGAGACTGACACTCCTAGAGATACATATGGGATTATGCTTTCATGCAGGTTGGCTGTCTGAAAAATTTCTGAGGTGTAAAAGGTGATCTGGGAAATAAGAAAAATAAAGCACATTTAATAGATGTGATACGGGCTTATCCAGCATCACTTAGAACTAGATTTGTCATCACTGCAAAACTACCAATACGTTATTGGGCCTTAGTAGAGGTAACATAACTGCTCCAGAGGTGAGAAATCGAAAGGTTAATGGCAATCAAGGAAATGGATTTGTAAGGGAAAAAAAAAAAAGGAAAAAAAAGTAGTTAAAAGGAGCCTATTGAAAGACATGGGGGAAAGGTGTCATTTTGGCAAAAAGGAAAGGGACAAGACAAGAGGAAGAAAAGCAAATCTCAGTCTTAGCACACCATACATTGTCAAGCAAGCAGTTGATTCTGTTGCCCTTTTGCAGTTGCTAAACAGAAGCTGCTCATCTGCAGGGTCCCTGAAGGAATGGGCACCATTCCCTGCCAGCAGAGTGCAGAGGGAATCCCATTGCTGGCAGCTGGAATGAACCACCTCCAGCACAGGCTGAACCAGGGCTCATGGAGAGACACCCCATGACAAGTGATAACATGAAGGGGAATGAATGCCAGCCTGGGCTGCACTGGGCTCAGGCAGCTTTGCGTGGAAACAGTTGGAAGGGTGTTACTGAATGGATAAATGTCCTTTCTCAAATGACATGAGACTAGGTGGAAATAGCTGATCATCTGCTGCTGCAGAAGTCAAAGAAAATGGTTCTGGGTTGCTGTAAGCCTTAGGATACTTGTAACCCTTTCCTCTACAGATTCATGGCTAGTACTACCAGGGCAATGAAGGCAATAGTGCCCTTGCAGTATCTTAGGCTGAGTTGGAGCTCTTTTATTCCCACCTGAGAAGCTCCCTTAAAGGTGTGAACAATACTGGGGATGATACCACAGGTGTCAGGCAGCGGGCTCTGTGTCAGGAGGAATAATGTAGACCCAGAGGAAAGGGACAAGCTGGCATTGTGGCACTTTGGAGACTCAACAGCAGATCCAAGCATGGAAACAGGGCATACTCAACTGCACTGAGGCCACAGAGCTGCAGACTCAGCAAAAGGAGGAGCATGGTACACAGCTGTGGGTACACGGATCGTTCTCTAAGCACCTCTAGGACATTCATGATTTTGGTGCCTTTTGTTATAGCCTTTTCCTTCATCAAGTCATCAAATTCTGTTTGATAATTCCCTTCTCCCCAGAGTTGCTTCATGGCTACAGAAGAGACAGAATGAAGTATATCCCTCCATCATTTGATCCACTCATAATTCTGTGTTTTTCAACTTTTAATGATGCTAAATATTTGCAGTTGAGTCTATGCTTTGATTCATCAGTTACTGAGCAAAGGACTGGAAGGAACATCACTTACTGGAACATGGTGAAACTTCCCTGGAAAGTGCTGCAGCAGTTAGAAGTAGATCTTAAATATTTCTGATGACTCTGCTTGGTCTGGAGGACTTTAATCATGTAATTATCAAGAAATCTGTAGCTGGCTAATAGAAAAGCCAATTCCTGCTGTTAGCATCACTTTCCCAAGAGTTATGATTTAACAAATTAAAGACCTAAAGTTTTCTTTTACCTTTCAAGCAAGCAGCTTTGTCGTCTTTTTGCAGCAAGAGATAGGGTGGGGACTCAGGAAAGAATGGCAAAAAGAGCAGTTGAATCAATGCCACCAGCCCAGAGAAGGACAATAGCACGTGCCACATGTCTTCAGTTCCTAAAAGTTCTCTAGGAAAGCATGTTAGAATCTATTTATAGTCCAGTAAAATTACAGTTTATAACTAAATTGGTACTTTCTAAATTCTAGGCTAGCTAATGAGACACAAAATACATACAGTCATTGAAAAGTTCAATTGAAAAAGATGATGTTTAGGTTAGGGGCAGGAAAATAGACTAATACTTAATTTCTTCTGCAAGACTGACACTTTTCTTAGACTTTTAATTTCTGAAGGTCAGAATATTCCCACAACAGCTCCCTGAACCAACACCAACAGCTCTGCATGAGGTTATCAAGAAATTAACAACTCACAAATTTACTAAGAGTATTTACATACAATCTTTTCTTATTAACTTCAGCAGAGAGACTGCATCTCCAGAGACAGAGTCATCCTTTCCCAAGAGAAAGGCCTTTCTCTCCCCAGGGAATGACGTGAAAACCTCAGTGACTTCTATGGGGTAGATGCCTCCTCTTTGACTGCTGTAGTTAAGCAAAATAAAACCCCACCCTGATCTGTTTCTAGGACTGGAAGAACACCACTTCCCTGCTATATAGAAGAAAAAGAAATACAAAACAGGCTGAGAAGGAGTAGCACAAGCACCTTAATCCAAGAATTCTTGCCACAGTTTTTCCTAGTGCAAGGAACACTGTGGAGGTCACATTTATAAATCCACGTAGCTTCTTTGGTGAGATCTCTCCAGCATACTGAACATGGGCATTCATATGTATTCCTAAAGGGAGAAGACAGGAGAGTGCTAAAGCTGTGGAAAGAGAGAGGTCCCTTTTCTGTTCCCTTTCAGCTCTCTCCTCTCTGTTCTGAACTCTCTCCCATAAATCCTCTGCAATAATGGGCTGAAAATGTACCTTTTACTTTAGCGAGATATTTAGCTAACCTCTCTGCAAGGCCTCCTGAAGGCAAAGCACAGCTCATCTGACCCTGCCCTGATCTGCTCCTTGTTCCACCGGGTTACAACGCATTCCTGGGTACTCCCAGCAGGAAGAGTTCTGTAGCCACCCCAAAGAAGTCACATTACCCTGGGGTAGTGGGGGGTCCTACCAGCAGCGATGCCCTCGAGGAAGCGCCCAGCCAGGATCATCTCGAACGCCTTGGCTCTCCTGCTGAAGCCTGTGTGCAGCGTGGCTGCTAGCAGCACCACGTCATTGAACAGTAGACACTTCTTCCTGCAACAGCAAACAACATCTGGCTTTGATCCATGTTTTACTTCTTCTTCTTTGACTAATCTCTGACTCTTCTCTGCATTTACAGACTGAAGCCATGGCCATGTTTGAAGCCATTGCTTACAGGATAACCAAATCTGGTTCTGAAAAGGCATGATGTCTTTGCAGAGAAATGGAAAGGGAAAAGCTAGATTCCTCTTACTCGCTGTGTGGGCAAACCATGAGGCTGAAGGAAATTCCTGCAGGGTAAAACATCAGCAAAAATACGGGAATTGTATGTCAACAAAAGCTGTGACAAGGGAATCAGAAATATCTGCATGTTTTTGTCTCTCCAGTGCTTCCAGGTGTAGTTTTATGTGCTGGGTAAATTCTGCGACAGCAGGGGGCAGTGAAATTCTGGTATCTCTTCCATCAGTTGAATAATATTTAATAGTTGCAGCCCTGGGTAGTCAGATGCTGGGAAATGTACTTACTTTCCAAATTTTGCAGTCAGGTACCCACTACACAGACACCCTATCATGCCACCTATGCAGTACATAGACACAACGAGGGACCACAGCAGCATCAGGGTCTCCTGAGGCAGCACAGAACCATATCGCTCCAGCCAGGTTTCATTGATGAACTTCTGAATGTACTGGGACAAAAAAGAGATTTTCGTTCCACCAAGGCACTAATCATAATGTTCTTCATAATTTTACAATTTAAAAAAATTAGATTAATACTTGTGACTAAAAGTGTGACTATAGGACATTTGTTTGCAAATAAGGATTGATATTTCCTCTCATACAGCCTGATAGTGTACAAGCATCTTTCAAAAATTAACTGTAGTCTTTAGTGTATTGAATCTTACCTCTCCTACACCAAAAAATTAGAACCTTACATTTATTATAGTAAAGTGCAAGTGTGCTTGTGGGCAGTGATGGATATAAAGAGAAAAGGGCTAAGATGAAGGTTGACTCTGTCAGCTAGGGGTTTGTTTTTTTTTTTTCCCTCCATGGAATAAACTCTAAGGAGATATCTCAATATGTTGGTTCCACAAAATTCTGTGGGAAGTTGTCTTTGGAGCACAGCTCCCTGCAATCATGCAAACTTTGACAGTGACAGTATGGCATTGGAAATAGCTGGAAATAAACTGACATAGCAACACCAAAGAGCTTTGTAAAGCATTGCCAAAATGTAAGGCCTAGGACCATGAGGAGCAATTAGAGATGGGATTTTCTTTTCTGCAGCTTTCCCTACCGGAGAGGTGTAATTGATCACAGACATTTGAAAACCAGAGAGGTGAGTCCCACCAATTCCCAGCACCACAATCATGAGCAACAGCCTCCGGTATTGAACCTGCCAAAGAGAGAGAAACACATCCTAAGTTCCTGATACTGGCATGCCTTTCAGACCGTGAGATAATTTACAGGCCCTTATATCTTCACATTTCCGTGACTAAGAAATCTTTAACGTGCAAAAACCCATCTTCAATTTTACAATAATTGAGTAAACGTCATTCGTTAAATCGTTACAATACAAATCTGCACAGTCTGTTATGTTCCTCTCTTGGTTATTAGCAATCTGAAAAGATAAATTCTCTAATTCTGATAGTCCTGCTAACCACAGAAAACAAAAATCATAAAAGCTTTGTTGAGATCACTTGTGTTTATCTTTGTACTAGAAAAAGCTACAGCTTTCTTGAATCCCTTTTTGCTTTCACCTTTGCCCCCCTCAGGGACAATGTTCACCATTTTCCAGAGATAACTCAAATCTGTCCTCTCAAAACTAATTTTTTTACATTTCACTTTTATCAACCCTGTATGAAATGACATTTTAGAGGCCCTATCTGAATGACTCCTATTGGAAATGCTGTGTTTCTATGATATACACTGAATTTCAGAGCATTTCCCACAAGCACATATGTTTCCAGGCATTTAGTCAGGTCATACTTTAAACCGATGAGTATCCTTGATTGTCCTGGACAGTGCAGAGCAGTAGAGTGGGAGAGTTTTTTGTGTTTTTCACTGATAATATGTCCTCTATCTTCCCCCAAATTCTCATCTTTCTTGGTTTCTCAGATGCTCTTTTAAACCTCTCACTGTTTTGCATTTTGAATGCATTTTCTGCCGAAGCCATTTAGTCAGTTCATTGCTCAACCAGTGTTGCCCCAAGCTCTGTTGCTCATTTTTATTACATGAAAGAATTATTCCCTTTGCTGCAATCTCAAAGACCATGCTGCTGTTAGTGACTAGGGCTAGAACACGAGAATTTGGATACTCACCAGGTCTGAAAGGAAACCAGCCATTTCCCCTTGAAACCCTGCCTGCTCTGAGAGCCCTTGTCAAGTCTGCCAGATGAGAGAGATGGGCTCCACACTGAGATTGTAAGAGTTTGGGATCACAGCATAGAAGTTAAATTCTAACTATGTGACTTTTAGCAAATTGTGTCCTCCCCTGACACTGGCCAGGACCTCTTCTTGCTGGTTTAATTATTCTAAGACCCAGATATGACAAGCTGATTACAACACTGGTAAATGTTTATCTTCTCAAATTGGGAGCACTCGCCCTTCCTGGTGCTGCTAAAACTCCTGTGTGTTCCTGTTGTGTGAGGTGTCAGTGCCACCATCCTCCCTTCAGTGGAGCAGAGCCCTTCTTCACCTCTCTGAAAAGCAACTTGGGCAGGGGAGGTTTCCCCCTCCTCCAGTCCACAACAGGCCTTTAGAATTGTAGCTCAGCCGTAATGCCTGTCTTGCCTGCTAGAAGATTTACAATTGTTTGAACAATTTCCCAGATGCAGGAAATGAAGTATTGGAATATTGGCATTTTGTGTCCTTGCTAACACTCAGTTCTTTAGAGAGGCTCAGAGCTTTTACAGAACCACTCAGAAGCCTCTCTGTAACAGCGGGATTGACCCACTGTGTGCCAGAGCAAGCTGCCACATCTCAGTGGGCAAGGAGCTGATGAGCCTGGAGGAACTAGAGGGGAAAGGAAGATTTTTCTTTGAGCTGAGGATGGAAGGAAGGACACCCATGGCATCTCTGGACCTTTCTGGAGAGGTTTCTAAATACTATCTCTGGCCAGTTTTTAACATCTGGTTGATCAAAGTCCCTGCAGAGCCCTGTTCCTCTTCCTCCTGTTGTCTGTGTCCCTCCTAGAATCCTCCTACTGCTGTCTCATTTTCACCTGGCCTCACACTATTGTTCAGCACTGTACAATGCAAAAGGCAAGCCTTAAATGCCTAGTACAGTCTTTATTTATTGTCCTAAAGAAGAGGACAAGATACATCCCTCCGCTTAGGGTTTGAACACTACAAGAAACATGCATTTTCCAGACCCAGTATGGACCTCACCCAACACCCTGGACTTGGAGGGATTTTTTTCAGAGATGCCCTGTGTTGCACTTATGTGATCCTGGAACTGCAGCTTCACAAGTACTTCTTCAACCTTTATTCCCATTCCATGATAGTTTATGGCCATGTTAATGATTTACCACACTTTCCCTCTTGTGGACAGCCTTTAGTAGGAGGGGAGAAGTAAGGCAGGTTGAACACAATCATGCTGTAGTGTATAAGGAAATGAGGTTTTAATGTCTTGTAAGAGAGTAAAAACTTCCTCATTGGGAACCAATAAGTTTGAGAAAGGCCAAACCAAACAAGGACCTTTAAAATAATCAATTACCCAATATTTTATTTTCAAAACACTTCCAATGCTTTTTTTCCCCCTGCATTTTTGACCAGAAGAAGGAATGTATGTTTGTTATTAAAGTGGCACTGTGCAATCAATGATGTCAAGCCTTGAAAGAATAAACTTTATCTGGTTTTTTTTTGGTAGTATGATGATTGTCATGAGAGGGATGGCTATGGTGGGAAAGTTCCCTGCTCCTGGCATTAGCTTTTGGCACTGCCACAAATACTGCTGGAGGATGATGTGAAGATAGAATAGCAGGAGCCTTAGGGCTGTGAAAGAAACTGCTGCTCAATATTCAGATCCTTCTGCAAAATTTATTGTGCAGCATCTGCATCAGTTGGTGGTGAAGATCTCATCTCCAGAACAAGACAGACACAGTATTCCTTGACTCCAGCAACACTACCCCAGAAAATGGGGTTTACTCTGTCCCTGACTCTTCATTCAATGAAAATCAGTTCAAGCACAATCAGAAGGATGTGGTTTTTTAGCCACTGCTTTTTATTTCCTTCTCAGAAAACTGTAAAGCATGAAGAAGACCAAAAAAGTGTCATGTCATATAGTAATGCATACAAATGTGAAGCTGTTTTTACGAAGTTTTTTTTAATGAACATGTGAACTATTCAGAGACCTGGAAAGAGAAGCAAACAGTCACACATATGGATTAAATTCCCCGGGAGAGGTGTCCCTCTTCTCTGTCTTGTCAGTACCAGTTACTCTCAGGGCTCAATCCCATTAAACCCAGTGTTCTCCAGGCTGAAGAGACACTACCCAGTCATTGGCAATGAAGGAGAATCTGAGCACTGGAATTGCCCACTCAGGATTTCCTGCTGCTCTGCTTTCTTTGCTCATTGCTTTCCTTCAGTGCTGATATATCCCTGTTTTACCTAAAAGAACAATCTCCAAGACTGTAAATGTGGGGGGAACATTACATTTTGATTCTGCCTGCTGGTAGGCAAGGCACTCTTTTTTCACTGGGTTAAAGAGTTAAACACTTCTTTTCCTGTGAACTGAAGCTTCTTCTCTGGGAAAGCTCATGGGCACTGATTTGTTAATAGGAGCAGATAATTTCAGTGTTAAAGCTCTGTCTTTGCCAGTTTGCTGTACCTCTGGACCTTCCAGAATCACTTCTTCCAACTGTGGAGTCCTGGTTTTGCCAAGAAAACAGCAGATCCTGTGTTTTCAGTTTACAACTGCAAGCTTGGAAGGATTGACAAAGATCTTATTTTCTCTATAAACTGTATTTAATTTTTTTCTGCAGAGGAATTAATTCAGCTCATATTTCAGGAGCTGGAGAGAACCACCAAGTTCATGCTGCACCCTGTAGTGAAGTTGATTTTTCTGTGGATCTACGGATTCTCTCTTGCTTAGTGAGACTTCTGGGCACTACAGTAATAAAAGAGCAAAATATGAAGTGGAGGGTTTGTTCTTAAAGCCTAGTAACAGCCACCATTGAGCAGTTACTCTGTCCCTTCTTTCCACGGTAGTTCAGGCGGTTGAACTCCTCCATGACCTGCAGCACGGTCTTTCCTTTGGTCTCTGGCAGCACCAGGAATACAAAAATAGCCATGGACAGACAGTATGTCAGGAAAATGATGAAACAGAAATTACCAAGACCTTCCTACAGGAAAACAAAGAGAAAAAAAAAAAAAAAAGTCTTCATAAATATTTATCTTGATTTCTTTCTCTTATTATATAGAGTTTCTGGGTTTGTATTTACTAAAAGAACTTAGTCAGAGACTTAGTTGATATAAACCCTGATGCAAATGACATCTGAGAGTGTTGGTGCCTTTGTGTTGCCTATGTCACTCTAATTTGTGTAGAGTTAGAAGTATTTTGTGGGTTTGCTGCACTTCCAGTAAATACCTGGTTAAAAAGGAAGAGGCTATCAGAACTGCAATTAATTTGGGCTCTGTGCGTTGCATGAAGTAATGACAAGAGGAGCATGCTCGGGGTTCAAGAGGGATCTAAATTCCTCTGAACTGAAACAAACACCCTTCTTTGCTTACCACAATGAAAGGGAACACAAATCCAAGGACGAAGAGTTGGATCCAGTTTGAACAACCATTAAAAACATAAGCAGTTGGTCTGTATGACTGAATAAATATTTCTGTGATCAAGGGGCATACTACTCCACCTGAAAAAATATTGAAGAAAGAAGGAAGCTTAGAAATTTTGCAAGATGCTTCTGTACCTCAAACTTCATTTTACTGCATAAGTTCATAGCTTTAAGTGGCCTGGAAGTGTCTGAAGTGGTGCTTGGCTCTTCAGAAAACAGGCATGTAGGAATGAAATAGGAAATGGATTTTACCTCCTACCATAGTATGGAGGGAAATATTGACACCTGCACTGAATCAGAAGTAGGGATTCATGCCTATTGTGAATCAGCTCATGCCTGGGACCTCTCCTAAAGGCTGCAGTGAGGAAGGAATGAGTGAATAAATGAAACCATTCCAGTAGAAAATACCAACCTGGCCCAATGCCAAAGCTCATGATGAAAATAAAGACAAGTGCAACAGAGCAGTATGGTACCCAGAAAAAGGAGTCCTGTGTAGGAAATGAAAAGCAAATAAATCAGAAATTTAAATTTTCTTTATTTACCTCCATTACAAATGTTCATCACTACAAAGTATGTCAATGTTTAACACAGATCTATTTCCTCTGCTTCAGAAATTTCATGAGATAGCCTTGGCAGTGATCTTGGTTGTGTGAAGCTACTGTCTTTAATCCAGATGTACATGGCTGGGAACAGACCTCTGTGAATATGATGGTTAGCCCCAAAAAACCTTCTACCCACTAAAAAGTGATTTGTGGAGGGAAATAGTCATGATATCTGTCACACAATAAAACATGACACAGTTTAATGCATCAGTGGGGTCTTACCTGTAGTGAGAGTGTGACTGTGAGGAGCCCTAGAGCCAAGGCCATCACCGTGTAGCTTTTCCACAGCAGTGTCTTCCTCCCTGCCCGCTCAACGAGGAAGCCCTGCAAGCAGGAGATGCTGCCAGCCCCGAGAGACAGCCTGAGGGCAGCCCTGGTGAGCTGCTCCAGGCTCTGCCTTCACTGGCCAGGCAGGGAATCACTGGGCACTGGGAGGTGAGGAAAGGCATCTCGGGGACCTGAGCAGGACCAGGAGCTGTGGGGAGGAGCGGGAGGTGGGAGGTGCAGGGCTGCAGGGGGCACTGGCTTGGCAGAGGAGGTCAGAAGTGAGTTCTGCAGGAGAGCCAGGCAGGAGAGCACGGTGGGAATGCTTACACTGCTAATTGCTGTGACTCCTGCAGCCCCGAGTCCTACTGACAAATGACATCTGCCCTTCCTCCAGGGGGGAACTGGGACCCCCAAGTCTGGCCCACAATGAGTGATTTTGACAGAAAGACTCTCAACTGTTTCCAGAAGCTCAATAGAAATGTCCATGTTTGCGGGGTGTGGGGAGAGGACTTTTATCTGATTGGTTCCACGGTTGATTTGTTGCAAAAATCTGATTCCTGAAGCTCCATTTACAGTATTTCTAAAGATCTAAATGAGCAATGTATTATAGCAGAACAAAATTCAGCTGAAAAGCCACTTACACACAGAACTGTGGAGAGGATCTCCGTGGTCCCAACCCCCAGGGAGACATAATGGATTTGAGTAGGGGGGATTCCAGCCTTTGTAAAGATACTGTATGCATAAAAGTAAACCTGGAAAGAATAGAAATTGGTGAAAGCTGTACACATGTGGCCATGCTTACACTAGGATCTGTCTTTTTGCACCGAAAACAACTAACCAGACCCTAACAAAATAAAAATCATCTTATCACGACAGGGCAACCCACAGAAATGCCTTCAGAAGACACTTGCTAAAACACCATTCTTGACTTATCTCAAGTCCCAAACTTCCAGGGGAAAAGATTGTAACGAACAGCACCAGCAGATCCCCCCTTAGGGCAGTGTTGCAGTCATTGCCAGCTCCTTGCAGAGGTTACTTTTGCCAGGCATGAAGAGGGCAGAGCAGAGCACTGCACGTACCACGTTGAACCCGATGAGCTGCATGCAGGAGATGACGAGGAACATGGAGATGAGCTGCCAGCGCACGGCTCTGTCCCGCAGCAGGTCCCAAACGCTCTTTGCCTTCTCCCCACCGATGGCTTCCTGCTCTGACATCATGTCATTTATTTCATCCATATGGTCCCCATCTCCCCAGAGTTTCTGCACAGCTGGAAGGAGAGAAGGAGAGGTCACCAAGCTCACCAGCACAGACATGAATCCAGGAGATTATTTCCTGCTTTGCAGAGTATTTCATTGGATCTTCATGCTCTTTCCCTGTGTGAACTTCCTAGAGATCTGGGCTTAGATATGACACAAAAACAGATCATTGTTGTCTGGTTTTACCCATAAATCTTAATATGGCCTCACCCTTGGCCAATGGCTGCTGACAGTCTTTCAATGTAAGTCACACTTAAATTCTTACCAATCCTTCCCTGATACCCTCCTGCTAAAGGTACAGTTCTAGTGCATCCTCCAAAACACAGACAAGATAAAATGACTCTTGCATATAAAAAACAAGTTTACACCCAAGGAGTTCTATCTGTTGATGGTTAAATACCCACAGTGGCTGTTGCTCAGTTTCTGCCAGCAGCTGCTGTTAGGGTTACCAAAGAACTGGAATTCTTACAGATACAGCATGACACTGCAGAGCCTCTCTTTCTCACACAGAGAAGGTACTTTATCTATACTTGGACTGTTCAGGGCAGAATCTGCATTGCTGGAAGCACAAGCTGCGTGTAATGACCTCCCTTGGAGGACCCTGGCAGAGGGTAAAGGAAATATCAGTGCTAAGAGAGCACTCATATCCAAACAGAAGAGGCTGACTTTCTTTCAGGCTGAAGGTGCTTTCAGTGCCAAAACACCAAGAGTCTTTTTCCCACCTGTATTTCTCTTCCAGGCTCATCTAGGGCTTTACTGGATTTCCCTCTTTTTCTTCAAATGGATGATTTATGGCCCATTTCCTTACCTTTGATGCATCCCTCTTTGTCCTTTCGGTCAATGAGCAGGTAGCGAGGAGAGTCTGGGAAGAAGGGGAGGGTGAGAAGCTGAACAAGGACAGGGACTGCATTGGCTGACAGGAGAATTGGCCAGAGATCCTCCACTCCGAGAACCTCCCTGGAACAAAAGCAGCAGGGTGAGAGGGGCTGAGGATCCGTATGTGCTGGCCATGTGAGCAGCCGCAGACACGGGGTCATCCCCCAGCTCTGCTGGGTGTGTCCCGGCAGCGCTCACCCAGGAGCCTCCAGCAAGGAGTGCACAGGGCCCTTGCACGGTGTTGGCTGCTGCTGCTCGGTGCTGGGCACAGCAAGGGCACCTGTGTCCTCCTGCAGTAGCTGAGGGCTCCAGTCCCAGCACAAGCGCTGAAGGAAAACCTGCAGGGGCTGATCCCTGTGCTTCTGATCCAAATAGGCTCACATTGCCATTATTACACAATCCCTGAGTTATCAGACCGATACCTACTGCAGCTGCTGGGCAGAGGTGTGCATTGGTATATGCATCTACATTAATAACAGAAGAAATTGAGTATGTTTCAGACTCTCTTACCTGAGACCCAGAGCAAATCCTATAAATTTTCCAACAGCAATGGAGGTTGAAGCTGTTATGGAGATCAGCCCGCGGAGACTCCGTGGAGCACATTCCCCAGCATACATAATGTGGACATTCTGAGCTAAACCTGCAGGGACAAAGGGCTGTTAGGGCAGTGCAAATCCTCACAGGTCTGGTGGTTTGGAGGAGACGCTATGGACAGTGCCTGTAGGGGTTGGCTCTCAGAGATATTTTTATCTATGCTGAGGATGTGGCTGCCTGACATGAAGCATGTGCCCCATGCTGTGGCCTTGTGCCTTTGCTTAAGTAATTATGAGCCCCTGGGAAATTTGTCTTTCAGCAGGCTGGCCTTCAGTGTAAGAACATTGTTTCCTATAGCCACATATACAGACAGAAGTGTGGTTACTCCCTCTAGTCTAAGATGACATTTTTCAGTGGCTATTCAGATGCTATGTGCCTCATTTTCTACTTGAAACCACCAAGCCGGCAAATGCTGTACATTCTCTTTGCTCAGTGAAATAATTAATTATTAATCCTCTCAAATTTTTTTCTGGTTAGTATTATCTTTATCCAACTTCTCAGGGATCAAAAGCACTGGCAGAATGTAACCTTCTGAGGCATCTGGAATTGAAAATTCTAATTGAATTGGCTTGAAAACCATTCCCTTGTCTGTAATGTGGAGGGCAGCATCAGCCACAGCAAAAAGCAACAGGAACGATAGAGGTCAGTTCTCTATTGAGTGAGCATGCTTCCCTGAAATATTTCATGTTTTGGCTTTTTCAGAAGTTGGCAGTACCTTTTGTATGGACTGGATGTAAAGATGTAATGGAGAAATGGAGATGTAATATATTACTAATTTAATTATGTTTGTGGTTTCTTATTTAGTTAAAAATGCACTCAGAAATCATGTTCCCTGAAGAATGTAGTAAAGAAATCTCTGATCTGTTTACTCAGGCTGATGAATCCTCAGTCACTGCTCTTCCCACTATTTAATACCACAGGTAGGAATGCCAATTTACCTCCACAGACTCCAGAAAAGAGCCTTCCAGCAATGATCATCTCAAAAGATCCACAGAGCCGGCTGAGTCCCATCAGAGCTGCGCCCAGCAGAGCAGGGATGTTGGCAAGCAGCAAGGCCTTCTTTCTGGAATTCATTCAAATTCATGTGAGCATAAATTCTGTCCTTGCCTCATCCATAGCCTGACAGGAGTGGCATGAATTGTACCATGGTTACAGACTCAGTGCCGGCTTCTGAGATCAGCTGAAGTAAATGGGAAATGGCAATGGGGAAACTTGTTATAGACTGATAAGTTAGTTGAAAGTTTGGATGCCTCTAGTGGAGTCAATATCTACACTGGAGAACAAGCTTTGTGAGTGGTTGTCTCTGAAATTCTCTTTAAAATGCGTGTACTTCTTGTATGACAGCAGGACTGGATTTGCCTTGGACTTTATAAGGGAGAGGGTACGATTTTCCTCATGATTATTGGCAGATTTTCCATTCTTTACTATACCGGTCTTTAATTGGAAGCCCTGGGCTGCTCACAATGCCACATTACAAGCAGTGCTTCTCCCGAGACACAGTTTATTTTTCTGCAGCTGTGGGTGTGAACAGAAAAACTGATGTGACCACTTCCTACCTTCCAAATCTGACAGACAAGTACCCAGCAGATGCGGAGCCCAGGAGCCCACCGATGCTGTAAACAGACACAATAAAGGACCACAGCAGAGTGATCACCTCTGCGCTGGGAGAGGAGCCATATCTCTTCAGCCAGGTCTTACGGATGAAACTCTGGATGTACTTTAAAAACAAAAAAACCCAGTGGACTCAGTCAACATAGTTTTGCATAGTTGCACTGCTTTTTTAATTCTCTCACCCCTTATCAGTCTTTTTGATACATTTCTATTGATAGCCTTGGTTGACATCTTAGCCTCAACGAAATCAATGAGGATTTTGTCATTAGAGCTGATGTTCTACCAATGAGATCCAATGAATAAATATATCAGTATTAAATATCAACTGTGAGTGCCAGTAAGAGAATGGTAGGCTGGTCTTCTGTTTCTGTGCTAAACCCTGATTTTTTCTCTACCTGATCTTTTCCTGCCAGTCCCACTTGTCTGTGGTAATAGTAAGAGATCAGTGTCCTTGGTACCATTCAGGATGACAAATACCTTTCCCAGTTTTCCTTTTCCAGCTACAGATATGAGTGCTGACCTCAGCTGTAGAGCTACAGTCCTTCCCTGCCCTGTTTCACCTTACACATGGAAATAGTGTGTGTAGTCAAGAGATGGAACAAGGGACTCCCTGAGTGATGGAGAGAGGAGAATGCCCTGGGAGCAATTCCACTCTGTAAGGGGAAAACGGCTGACTTTATGGATATCATTCATCCTTCACTTTCCCAGTTCTGTCACATCAGACAGAAGTTCAAACTTCATGAAACACAAGAGCAGTAGCAGCTACTCTTAGAATTAAGAAACCATAATAAGTCTAATTTTGAAAGCACAAATAAAATGCTAGCCATTGCATATAGAGGCGTGAATTCCTGAGATCAGTGAAATCCTGGTAGCTCCCTCTGAACTCTCCATGCTTACCTCAGCAGGAGAACTGATAATGGAGACTTGCAATCCATAGTGGAAAGCTCCAGTAATGCCCAGGACAAAAGCCAGGAGAAAAAGGTTGTAGCTCATTTTCTTGCAGGAAATAAAAACAGCAAACAAACTTGTTCAGCTATCCAGACATGCCTCCTAATGTCCTGTGTTTTCCCTGGGAGCTCTAACAGTTTGAGCAATGCCACACGCCCACCTCCTCCGAGATCAAGGAGCCAGCAACAGGAAACCACAGCTACTAAAGCACAGGACAGTGAGAACACTGAGTAGAGATAAAGCTCACAGATGCCGCCCAGAACCCAGTTACACACTTCAGTGCTTCTGGCTTTGGCCATCTGAATCTGCCCTGTCATAGTTGTGGGAGCATAGTGCAATGTGCAGGCATTTTGTGAACAATTCCATCTATTTGTCCTTTCTCCTCCTCCTTTCCCACTTAGTATCTCACCTAAATGAATATTTTGCTCAGTGACTTGGCTGAGACTGGATAAACATTTGGAGATTGAAGGGCAATTCCTTGTTTCACAGTTTATTCACCTTTTCTTAGAACTCTGCAATAGGAGGCTTAAGAATATAGGACTGCAATATATGCATCTCAACCCCTCCCACTGCCTCTGCTCCCTGTTACTGACTGTCCTGGGGGTATTTTGGCCAGCAATGAGAGAGTGATGCTGCACCTCTATGCCTGGAATATTTCATATTCCAACTATGACTGCCAAGCATTTTTGAGACGATTTCTGATCAGGGGAATGTTGTTGCTTGAATGGGCATCAAAGCTCTTCACACCAACTTGTATGCTAAGGTAGTCATCCTCCTTTCAGTCTAGGTCTTTCCTGATGCTTTCTCTGGCTATGTTGGAAAAAGTTCTTTTTTTGTGCAGAGAAAGAGGAGCCTGAGAAAATATTTCATCATGTCATTTTGTTCTTCTGCCGTGTTTACACTCCCTTTGGTTTGTCCTGAAGTTCTTGCTGTGTGGTTTGTTTTTGTTGTGTTGGTTACTGGTGAAGCTCAGGGTAGCTGGTGAGCTGTGTGCTCCTGCCAGGGCTCTGGGCGTGCTCTGGCAGCAGCTGTGGACAGTAAGAGCTGCAGGAGACGAGTAAAGGGCAACGAGGAAAGCACCGGTAGAAGTTGAAGTCCAAGGACTGGTGCAAACTGGAGTGGGCTGGCTTGGACTCCCCAAGTCATGGGCTGGGTAATCAGTTATCACATTCAAAGGAAAAATTCCTGACTGCTACCTTGAGCCCAAATTCAGAAAAGCTTTTTAAGCCCAACTTGGCCAAGACAGACAATGCCTGTGCATTCAACTGTTGAATTATCGGTTGACTCATCAATTGACTCTTTAAGAGTAATGGTCATTGGCTGAAAGTTCAGGTCTGTATCCCTACAATATACAGCAGCTGCTAGGAAAGTTTAATGTCCATTTTAAATCCTGACTGTAAAACCTTCAGTTTTATCCATAATTTTCAAAAGGCCTCTTTATCTAGCAGTGTCCAAGATGGTTCTGTTAAAAGGGTTTTCCAAGTTATTCCAACAGCTTAGGGGGGAATTCCTCCTCCTGATGGGTGGTTGCCCTTGGTGGTTCCCCAGACTAGGATGCTGTGTGTCTTTGGAAGAACCCCAACATCAGCTGGGTTGCAAGTGAGAGCTGGCTTGTGCAGAAGAGAGCAGTGTTTGAGGACAGCAGCAGTACTAGATTTCTCTAGTGTTGATGGTTATTAATCAGTCCAGCAGTGCACAATTATTTGATCTGCAAACAGTAATACCAGCTGTGAGTCTGTGAGGATCATTTTTCAAGATGTGGTTTTGCCTAACACTTCATTTGGTAAGAAAATGTCAACAAGTGTCATAGATTTCTCAGTTGAAGGTGTTTTAATTTAGTATCAATTAACCAACTTGTTAAATGCTTAAATTAAAATATAACAACTTAGACCAACTGAAATACAAGCACTGTTTGTGTTTGCTTAATCAGTTTATAGACCCCTGATTTCAGGCCACAGTTAGAAAAAAGATGCTAGAAGGTGGCATTAATGTTTTCTGCCACATGTACTCAGAGGACTGGCTCTAAAAGTCAGGAAGTCAAGTAAAAGTGTATAATTTCTGACCAAGCCTATTTCATACTGGCAGGTGCAGATGGCCTCTGTCCTTGCAGGGCTCTAGGAAGAGGCACAGTCCTGACTCACAGGAGTAGCCACAGAAGTGGCCAAGGTGAGGATCTCTAGACACTGGAGGACTTCTCTCTTCTCTGACCTGTACATTCCAGCAGGGTGAGCCAGGCCTCTCCCTCTGCCCAGGCAGCCTCCTCACTCCATCCCTGCTTCCTACCCTACATGCCCCCTACTGATCTGCTTCCCTTCTTCACCCTTCTCTGCTTCACTTCTGTTTGGTCCTCACCAAAGGAATGACAGAATATTTTGCCACCATCATGACGGTAGTGGCACTTTTTGCTTTGATTCTGTGTTTCACTGTTTCTATCTGCCCCTCACTGCTCTCTCCAAACTACAGTAATGAGAAGCATCTCTTCAGTTCCCAATTCTATGGAGTTCTGCTCTTGATTATCTTGTCTCAAAATCCCGCATACTTCAAAATCTCAGTGTTTTCCAAGAGCAGAGGTAGCTGCTCTTGCCCATGTCTATATATTAATGACTTCTAAAATAGCAGCAACGACAAAGGAAAAAAGTTTACTTTTATTTTTCATACGTTACAAACTTTGGGTAGTGAAGGAGAGTTCTTGCACAGACTCCTCTTCTGAGATCTGCTGCTCCACTCATGCCCAGCATGACAGTAATACACTCCAGAAATGTTTACAGTCTTTTTATTCAAAAATGCTGCATTTTTCTTTAAAATGGAGTTTAAAAATACACTAAAAGAAATTTTAGCTGCTCATTTTGAAAACGCACATGTTCCTCTTTGTTGCAAATACAAGCAGTGCTGTGACTTTCATACAAACTAAGTCAAAGGAAAAGAGATGGCTTGATTCTGATTTTGAGAAGAAACTGGAAGAAACTTTACCAGTCAGGACAATGCCTGTGAAAAGTCACATGCAATGAGGAGTGTTGCTCTGTTCTGTGTCAGGTTAACTAAAAAGAAACAATGTCACACCTGGGTCTTTACCAATGCGCTCTATGGAGACAACAAGGACATGCTGCAGAGAGCATTGTGGTGTGATCTAAGATCCACATCCAAAATAAACCCTTCACCACCCTTAACCTCAGCAGAGCACAGGGGCAAAACCCTACAAGATGCACCAGCAGTGTCTGTGGGAGCAGAACAAACTGGACAGGAGAATTAGTTGTGCTTTACAACATACGACTGGAAGACAACAAACAAGCCATGAAGAAAACCAGTCCAGAATAAATAGTCTGCAAAACAATGCCCAAAAGTCTGTTGTGTAATAAGCCACTTAGCAAGTGCTAGAAGCTTTCTGTCTAATCCATCTGTCACATGTTTTCATAGCTGAAAATAATTAACTGCTCACTATTGCTTAACAAGTAGGGGTCTATCTGAAATCACTTAATAACAGAAACAACGGGAGCACCAGGACAAGGTACTAAAAATTTCATCTGGTGTCTGAAAACAGAATTTAATCGCATTAATTTCTGTGCTAGAAAGCCCAGATTCAGAGGCAAGGAAAGAAGCACTTCTGAGATGGAAGTTACTGTTTGGAGAAATTCTGAAGGCATTTTCTAAAGCATTACATGGTGTTGTATGATGGTAAGAGAATAAGGCATCCTTCTGTCACTCTCTGATATGGATTCTAAAATATACATGTTTTACTCAGTACTAAAAGCTGAGAACAGATTATTGAACTTTTGCTTGGATTTATCAGTGTATGTTTTCAAGGTGGACTTAAGAACCTAAGAGTAATACGTTGTCCCTAACTTCTCTCGGTGTGTCCCTGCAAGGGGACTGCTGAATTCAATGCAGAATTCCCCCAGATACCATCTCCCTTTCTTCTGCTACAATGTGGTGGTTTTGATCTCCTCAGGGCCTCTGTAGAAACCTGCACGGGTCTTGGTTCTGAAGTTCCGTTTCCTGAACTCCTCCGAGATTTCCAGGAAGGATTTTCCCTTTGTCTCAGGAAGGAAAAACCAAACGTAGAGGGCAGTGCAGACACAGACCACAAGGAATGGGATGTAGCAGAAATGTGCTAGACTTTTCTGAGGAGGAGGAAAAAACAAGACAGCGTTGGTGACATTCTGTATAATGACAAAAAGGCCACTAATCCCTCTTCCTGCATGGTCTAAAGTCACCCAGGGAGTATTTCTGTGAATCCTGGTGAGGGCCTTACATGCCTGGATGCACTGGCTCCCCAGCATAGATTGGGAAATTGGACATAGCAAGAACAGTATATTGAAATGTCTATTTCTGCCTTTCTCTCTATATGTAATTGTATAGTATGTGAGGCCTCAGTAGGAACTAAGATAGGAATGTATATTGTGCAGTTCTGCGTCCTTTTTTTTCAGGAATCATCTTGGGGAATGGTGCCAGGGTCTGGAAAAGGGAAATTACATCACAACTTTAGTTCCAGCTGTTCTCAACTGGGGACAGGCAAGGAATATTGATCATCCATCCCCCGAATGATTCCACTCTCAACCTCAACTCAGAAATCACCATAGGGAACATGGAGAAAGTTTGGTTTAAAGGAGTTTTGGCCACTGTCCTCATAAAGAGACTTTTCAAAGAAGTGCTGTCTTGCTGCTTGCAATATTCTCTTTCCCTGATCACTACCAGAGCCTCTTTCTTGTACAGAACACTAAAGAGCTGCTTTGCTTTGGGAACGCACCACAATGAATGGAAAGGCTGTTCCAACCAGAAACAGGTTGAACCAGAGCAGGGAGCCACAGATCATGTAAGCAGCTGGTCGGGACATTTGATCAAAAACCTCTGTGGGCAGAACTCCTGTTACACCAGCTGGAAAAAGGAATGGCAAGAAAGTTAATAATGTTGTTTACATTACATTAAAAACCAAGAGAAGACATTTTAAGAAGAAAACCCAACATGGAGTATAAGAGATGAATTTTTAGGTTAAATATTAAGGACTGGGTAATTATTCAAACGTTCTCATGTTAGGATGAACTGCCAGGAAAGATTTTGTAATCCACATGATTCTTCCCAGGACCCAACGGTGAGAAAGGCTTATAATTAATTCAACCCCATGGCACTGTAGGGACTGGGACAAGAAATTATTGCCAACTTGTGTGGCATGTGACACTGGCAGCTTGGTTCTATTCTTACCTGCTTTCCTTCAAACTCATGTGAGCAAACAGAGTCTCACATCTATATATTCACCATGCAAACATCCACAACATCCTGTGTATTGCCCACCCCCAGAAACTAGTGGATCCTGCCACAGAAAGAAACATTACTAGGCTAACAAATAGATGTGGAAATTGAGCTTCTACGTACCTGCAAGCAAATAATGAGATGGCAGAGCCAACATTTTCTAGGACTAAAGTGAAGTATTAGAAATGCTGGTTTACAGCCTTCATGGACTGGACAGCAAATCAAAAGCTTGTCATCTATTTAAGCCAAGAATCACTTCCAAATTCCTCAGCCTAATAGCCAAGATGACTGTGAGGAAAAATGTGACACAGAAAGAAACAGGCACAGCCTGGCCCTGCCCAACACCAACTCACCAGGGGCACACAAACCCCTGTGAAACAGCCAAACGCCACTGGCAGAAATTGCCTTGTTCCTTTGAGTATGCTGCAGCTAAAGAGGGTCTGAGAGTTTCCGTAAGATGCCTGCACACATCTCCAAACCCCTGCAGTACCCAAAAGTTTCACTGAAAACGCTGAGGGAACTGACCTGGTCCGATTCCAAAGCTCAGGATATAGGCGAAAATGCAGGCCATGCTGAGATAAGGCATCCAGCTAATCTGAGTCTATAGCCACAGAGACCAATGGAAAACCAGTGAGGGCACTTATTTGCCACCACTGAACACCCCAGTCATATAAAAGGCAAAGCCCAACTCCACTCCACTTAAATAATTGAGTAAAGTTTGTTACCTGCTGGCTCAGAGCGACCATGAAGACAATGGCCCATCCTGCCATGAAGATATATCCCCCCAGCAGCAGTGGCCTCCGACCAGCATAGTCTATGATCATGTTCTGTACAAAGTGACAGTGAAATAAAGCAAGGTATTGAACCTGTGTTTATATTTCCTGCCTCTTTCCTCTTTCCTCTTTCAATACTCCATGCCCAGTTCGCCGTACAATAACTTTCAGGATGTCGTTTGCTTCATTGCAAAAAAAACCTCAAAAGAAAGTTCTGGTGGCAAGAGTCAGGCAAGAAGGGTGTTCAGGGAAGATGTGAATGTCCCAGCTGCACCTAAACTCTGCCCCCATCCATATGAACACAAAGCCAGAGAGTTACATTTGTTAGATGTTTCAGACAGTGATGGCAATGCAGTGTCTGACCAAATCCCTCTGCATTAACCTATCTGAGAGTGCTGGGGGTGCTGACAGACAGCCTGGCTCCTGTGCCTGAAGGGTTTCCTTGGCATGAAAAGCAATGTAACCCCAAATTTGTAATGAACAGCCTCCTCGCTGCCCACAGAGGCTGCATGTCACCAGAGTGCATTGAGAGTCTCACACAAGTGACTGAAGTGATCAGCTCACAGCTTCCCGTGCCGATTACAACATAGGGGATTTTGTCCTGAGGAATTCCAGCCTCTTGGAACACATAAGCTGCATAAAAATACATCTGTGAAGAGAAGAAAGGACAAAGCAGTAAGGGAAGACATCTGAAAATACATCCCACTGGTTTTCCTGAAGGACCATGCAGAGTGACTAACACATGTATATTGTGGAGTTCTGCTCCCTTTTGCTTCAGGAATCATCTTGGGGAATGGTGCCAGGGTCTGGAAAAGGGAAATTACATCACATCTTTAGTTCCAGCTGTTCTCAACTGAGGACAGGCAAGGAATATTGATCATCCATCCCCCCAAATGATTCCACTCCCAACCTCAACTCAGAAATCTCCAGAGGGAACAGGGAAAGTTTGCTGTCACACAGGCTATTTTGACAACATCCTTCTGAATCTTCCCATAATGCTATTTTGGGAACCAAACAACTGACATTTGAAGATCTCCACAGCCAGAGAGACACCATTCTTTCCTGTCCTGCTGCCAGAATGATCCCAAGAGCTCCCAGGCACACACAGAACCCAGGCTGCTCACCGAGTCATTCCCGCAGAGCTGCATGGCGCTGCTCAGCACAACGATGCTCACCAGCTGCCACCTCAGAGCTGGATTCTGGAACAGCTCCCAGGGGTTCTTTGCTCTCTGGCCTTTAACAGCAGCCTGTTCTGCCAGCATCTCTTCCAGCTCTGCACTCAGGTCACTGGTGCCTCTGAGCTTCTGCAGTGCTGCAAGGACAAGAGAACCTCTTACTCCTGGGCTTTTTCTTCAGTTTGCTGCAGCGTGGGGGATTGAGCAGCAGGTGATGGCTGCAGAAAGCTGCAGGACAGAGCCTGTGATCATGCTGTGACCTTCACAGAATTGATCAGCTGTGGTGCAGCCACTTGAAAGGCTTGGGGGAAAGTGAGTGCAGTTCCCTGACCATTGTTTGACAACTCAGTATTTCCCAAGAGTGCCATTTTAGCAGCCATGCGTCTGACTAAGATTTCAAGTGCCTCCCCTGGGAAGTGCAGGCAATTAAGGTGTTCTTGGTACACAGCACATATTTCCCACAAAATAACTCCAGCCACCCTGCATATGAGGATTTGTATGCCACAAATCTAAGTAAATCCTTTAATATGAATTGGCTTCAGATTTGATCCTGAGCTCTTCAAACAGCATTTATTTCACTTCATAGTTACAAAACATATTTGCCATTGTGAACACAAGTCTTACCTTTTGACCCTATTACTGGAGCAAATAAGCCTATTGTGGGAAGATGCCTTTCAATTACCTCAATAGATCAAATATATTTAAGATTATAGAATGTTCTATAGTTTGGTAGGAGGGAGTGATCATATTTACAACTTGATATGAAACTTCCTACACGTAAAATTAGTGACACTATTCCAAAAATGTTGGGGCCCAAGTCTCACATGTTCTTTGAGGAGTTAACAGTCACTCTGAACTCACCTGAGATGCAGGATTCTTTGTCCCCACGGTCAATCAAGAGATATCTGGGACTTTCAGGGAGCCAAGGCAGAGCTGTGAGCTGGATCAGGGCAGGAACCACATTGCTAGCTAAAAGGAATGGCCAGCTCTCCTCCCCTCCTAGGAGCTCCCTAGAGAAAAACAAACAAACACAATTTACACAGTAGTTTTACAACCTGGCGAAGGAAGGAAGGAAGGAAGGAAGGAAGGAAGGAAGGAAGGAAGGAAGGAAGGAAGGAAGGAAGGAAGGAAGGAAGGAAGGAAGGAAGGAAGGAAGGAAGGAAGGAAGGAAGGAAGGAAGGAAGGAAGGAAGGAAGGAAGGAAGGAAGGAAGGAAGGAAGGAAGGAAGGAAGGAAGGAAGGAAGGAAGGAAGGAAGGAAGGATGGATTTAATGAGTGGGCTGCTTGCTTTACATTACCTGAGTCCAACAATCTGTCCCAGCACCAGCCCCAGGGCTGTAAACGATGCAGAGGTCAAGGCCACAGCTCCTCTGAGCTTCTTTGGGGCACTCTCTGCCAGGTACATGGGCTGAATGTTCATGCTTACACCTGGGCAAGACAGACAAATGCTGGGCTCAGCTTGTGGACAGAGGAGACAGAATAAATGCAGTCAGCCACCTCTCGAGGATGCCAGCTGCACTCTTCTGCTGCAGGCCATGTTATAATTAATCTACCAGTGCTTGTTGTTCATCCAAACCTTCAATTCCACCCTTGTCCCTTGTGTAACTGAACACACATTTCTGTATTCATCAGTGCAGTGGATGATGAAACTGAAACCTGTCAGCGCCTCAGTCCTGTGGTCTTTTCAGCACCAAATCCAAGGTTATATGCAATGTTTCCCTCACCTTCCCCCTTTTGAGGGGAATATCGTATTTTAAGTCCCTTATATTGATCATTTCCTGGGATGAACTTCCACAAAAGCTTTTGTGTTGGTGCTCATGCTGGTGAGTGACTGACATTCTTAAAAGCAGATAGGGATCTGTTTTCAGCTCAGATTTTCAGAGATGCTTATGTGTAGTACACAACCCCCCCTGCCTGTGTATGCTTTAAAAGAAAGCCCTTAGAAGCAAAGTATAAAATCCGTATATACAACTTCTTAATTCACTCGCATTGACAACACTAAGGGATTAATTGCTTCAATATGCTGCATCATTCCTACTTAAATTTCTTCTAATTGTCACCACCTTCATCCTTCTATATTTCTCCTGTTGCCATACCTGCATTCACTCCAGTAAAAAATCTGCTGAGCATGATCATTTCAAAGGATTTGGCCATTCTGCTGAAGCCAGACAAGGTTGCAGCTATGATGACAAAGACATTGTTCAACAGCAGGGACATCTTCCTTCCAAGAGAAAAGACAGTTGTGAGCACGTGTGTCAGGCTCACTTCTCAGATAAAACTCAGATAAAACTCACACACAGTTTCCATTGGAATGGAGAGGAATATTCCTGCAGCGAGACAATTAGCATTTTGGTCTGAAAATGCTAATTTGTTGAAACAGGCATTTTTCATGTAATAGTTGTGAAACTTTGTCAGAAAGTTTTCATGTGTCCCAGGAGAAATTTCTGCTGAAAACCAGGGGAGAAAAGAGAGCTCTATTGACCCATACTATTATTATTGCCAGAAATTCTCTCTAGTGCCTGCTCACTGCCTTACCATTCAGTCTTTGTTTCTCTTATTTATGATGGAATATGATTTTATTCCAAGGTAGTACAGGGTGAAATCTCAAAACAATTAATGGATTAAGGAAGTCATATCCTTTCAGGTCGTCATAAACATGAAACTAGTAAGTCATGGGACCTCACACCATAATGGAGTCTCCTTCATCATATAAGAGTTGTAAACTAAAGTGATAGCACAGAGAGGAAAACCTTGGGGTCAAGAGACAGGGAGGTAAAATCTAATTTCCTGTTAGTTTATGTTGGTAACACTGGTTTGGTTGGTGTTCATCTTTCTGAAGAGAACTGGGGGATAGAGCTGTGTATGAAAGATGTGTGAGGTAAGACAAATACTTTTCAGAGACTCAAGCACAGAGAAAACAATCTCACTGTGGAGATTTAATGTATAATTCCTGAAATGTTTCACACCGAAATGTGGATACACAGCCTGTGAGACATGAGGACCTGGGATGCAACCACTGCTCTTTGTAAGCATCCTCTGTTTTTTTAGTGTCATTCCCACAGTTTATTTTAAAGAAAAATCTCTAGTCTGACCCATTATGATTTCCCATATGAAAGCACAGCAGAAAACTAGGCACAAAATGATAGAGATTATGTAGGTGGGTACAGTGATAAGGACTTGTAGCACCTTGTAGCACCTCAGATGGGCTGGAATGTGATGAGAAGGTAATGTGGGAAAAAAACCTGTTCCCTGTTGAGTTTTGAGATATGAAATACTGTCTTGTCAGGTAGTTTCTCCCTGCCAACCCAGAGTGTTTATAGCAGACTGATCTGTGATACAAAATGCGTTCTCATTATTTTTAACCATAGTAGGTATTTTAGTGCAGGGATCCTAATTCCTCTTGGACTAAGAGAAGCTGCAAAGCTTAAATTAAACTCCAGCCCCTCTTACCTGCCCAGCATGATGGCCATGGGGCCAGCAACCACAGCCCCAGTGAGGCCTCCCAGGGGGTAGGCAGAGACAGTGAAGGACCAGAGCAGCAGGATCACGTTGCTCTCCAGGGGAGCTCCCATGCGCTCCAGCCAGGTCGTGTTCATGAACATCTGGATGTACTGAGAGAGAAGGACAGAGCTGCAGCACCACCAGAGAGGGGAAGGACACAGAGAAAGGCTCCCTTCTTAATATACCTATTTATCCTGTGTTTATGCTTCCAATCTCCTCCTTAGATGTGTTTTTAGCAAAGGGTTTAGGGTGTCAAATTGTTGCTGTTGAAAAGTTGCAGCTGGTTTATATTTCTATCTAGTAATTTTTGATAATTTAAAACCAGATTTAATGGGTCTCACTTGCAATCTAAGGGCAAAAATCGACTTCAAAGGATGCAGGTTGGAAAATTCTAGAATTAGATTTTGCTAAAGCAGTTGGAACAAAGCTTCTGAATAAACTCTTGTGACACCAGGTCCTGCTCAAGAGTGGCTTTTGACAACAAAGCCCTTATTCCAGATGTAATTATACATAGAGAACAATACATCCTCGCTCTGTGTCCCTGAGCAGCAGCAGCCTGCAGGTTTCCAGTGGCACTGCACTGCTCACAGCCCAGCAGAGGAAAGGGCTGAACAGGGGGAGGCACCTGGGCCGGCAGCACTTACTGAGGCTGGGGCATTGATGATGGAGATGTTGTACCCGTACTGGAAAGTGCCTCCGATCCCTGCAGCACATATGGTCAGGATCAGGATCTTGTTCTGAAGCTGAAGAAAAGGGGCAGACAATGGATGGCTTCCTTGCACAGAATAAAATGACTCAACAGACATTCAGACTTTGAGCTGGGGGATTTTCCCATGGCCATGTATACCCAGTGCATTTGTGATTCCTTGGTGTGCTATTATTCCTATCCTTTCATAATAATAACACATCTTTTAGATTAGAGTGTCCTTTCTGTGATGCTGCACTCGTACAGAGCAGATAATGTGTAGCAGTCTATAATTGTGTATCCAGCATTATGATACAGGTGAAATATGTGACACACTGTGAGTTCCTATGCCAAGGTCTCCTGGAGGACATTTCTTCACCAGTATTGCCACTTGCTCATATTGCCAAGTGAGCAAGTGGCAATACTCATGAAGAGATGTCCTCAGGGATGCTGCTGAGCCTTGGGAAGCACGGGCAGGGGGATGGGCTGCCTCATGCAGCATCACAGGATCGGGTGTTGCTGTAAAAGTGATGGCTCCTGACTTTTTGCAGGGTGTAGAACAAGCTGCTGTGGCTGGCCCAGCTCAGCAGCTGACAGCTCACTGGCAGGGTGACAAGCAAAAACACACAGCTTTTTTTCCACTATTTTGTGCCTGTACCTTTGATTTCCCCATCTGTAGGTGAAATCCTGTAGCAGGCAAGATGTGCCCTGAGGGAGTCTTGGGACTGGGAGCTCCATTCACATCTCAAGACCACTCTGATCATGGTGAGGAGCCCCAGCCTTTAACCTGACACCCCCTGCACAATGTCCTGGGTGGCCCAAGGCCAGGATGGCCTTTGCCAGCCCCTGCCTTAAAACCTCTCCCACTGGGAAAGCTCTGGTGTAACATTAAGAGCCCATGCTCAGGCTTGGCTGTTTGCCAGTCAGTGCAGGGCACCTCAGGCCAGATTATGTTTTGCTACATGAATATGACCCTAGTGACCCTGAGAACTTAAATAACACAAAGCTGAGGACCTCTTTCTGCTTTACCTGCTCAGTTTCTCCTTACAGAACCATCCACCAAAGAAAAGGAAATTTTGGCCTAGTCTCACAATAGCTGTAAAACCACAAATTCAAATAATCTTGGACTTTCTTCCTTTCCTCAAAGTGTTTTCTCCTAAATAACTTCCATACCAGCCTGAGATAAAATGTTCTCCCAGGACAGAAATAAAACCAGACTATTCCAAGCCTGCAGCAAGAGGAGACTGAGCCCTCCTGTCCCAGCTAGCAGCAGATACTATTCACTTGCACTTTCCATGGCTCCACCACTTCTCTGTCCTGTTACTGAGAACTGAGCTAAGAATTGGGTGCCTGAGATCTCTGCTATTCCTACTTATTCTCATTCTCCAGGTAAGAGAGTTTCTTCTCCCTACAATGGCACATTTCTTTTTCATTTACAATGTCTAGGAATATACCACTCCTTCTGCTCATTTCCCTGCTTTCACTATAGATTACACCCCCTATCAAGTTGTGTATCACAGAGCTCTTTTGTGACCATGAGCTAAAGCAAAATGGTTTATTTCTCCCTTCAGAGGCCAGCAAACCCCTCTGTGCTCAGAGCTGAGCTGTATTTACAGAGTGACCTTCCCAAGCCTTCCATAACGCCCGGCTTGTGCACTCCTTTCCCAGGCACCGTGGTGGTGTGAAGCTGCCAGGAGAGCCATTAGTCTGTCAGCTCTAGCCAAGGACTGGGATGAACTGGAAAAATAATTCTATGCAGACCTGACAGTACTTACACAGCCTTATATAAATGCAAATTAAAAAACCAAAATCAGTTAATAATAACAGCAAAGTAGATGTTTTACCAGTCTCTGCAGCTTGTTCATCCTCTTTCGTAGGTTTTCCTCTGTCTGCCAAAGCCTCTGGTACTCTCACGGTGCTCTAAAGGATTATTTAAATCTCCAGCATAGGAATGTGTATTTAGTCACCTATTATGCTGGATAAGACACTTGATTTGGCAGCTGTTTTGCCAGCTGATTTACATTTCCAAAACTGAGCTGCATGTTCATGAGCAAGACAGCTCATTTCATTTTGTTGAAAGCCCATGACAGTCCAGGGAAATGATTCTCCAAGATCCAGATCTGTCTAAACCCTCTTGAAGGCCAGTGTGGTTTACACCACCAATTCCTTCTGAGAGCATCTGGCACAGCTACCAGTATCACTTCTCTGATTAAGTGTGATCAAAGCAGAAGTGAACTACGATTTTTCTTTTCCTGATTGTATTTGTCCTGGAACACAATCTAGGATCTGAAAGACAAACCAGACTATTTCCCTTGGTCCCATCAGTGACAGGAATGAATGAAGCCCAAGCCTTTCAAATCCCTGGTTATCCAAGGCCTTTCCCTGTGCTCCTGTCTATGTCCTGGTGCCAGATCGGCAATCCAGCTGTTGCTGGAAAGGCTGTGCATGAAGGCACAGAAGGCTGTGCTCCTGTTCCCCCTCCACAGCCTGACACAGAGCAAACAGCCACACTTGGAGCACTGGATCCTGTCAGGTACAGAAGACAGCAGTGACAGCCTTGCTTCTTTCTATAGAACAGAAAGGCACTCCCTGGCAGTGGGAAATGGTGAATCCTTAAGAATCCTAGAGATGGAGATGGGGCACTGACAGCAGCAACATGGGAGCTGCTGCTCCACAAAACATCTGGCCTTCAGGAGTTATCCTTTTAACATCCTTTCATCCTGCAGAGTGAGATTTGTGAGGGCCCTGACAGATTTCCAAGAGTTTGAAATCGGTGAAATGTTTTTAAATGCCTCTTTGTCCCTATTCAGGTTTTACTTCACCTGAACAGAACCATGGACCCGTTCCACATCACTGTGGGATTCTCTGGTGAATGTGGTGCTGCATCAGCTGCAGCCACTAAGTGGCAGGAGAAGTACAAAATTTGCTGTATTAGGCTCTGAATCCAACATGCCAGCATTGCACTGTGGCAGGGGTTAGGTGAATGCTTCCAACATCTTCCCAAACAATAACAATAACTGGGAAACAGATGTCAGTGTACCAATCAGCCGGCGCTGATGGAGGGTTTAGGCAGCACATATCATGAACAGTAATTCATTCAAGAAGGAAAGCTCCAGTTTCCTCATAGCTGTTTGCTCTGAGCTTGTGCCAGCTGCCAGAGGTGAGGAAAGCCCTGTAGGTAGGCAGTGAGATGCTGGGGTCTGGCACAGGCTGTTCATGAGCCTCCCTGTTCCAGAGGGGGCATAAACAGGATGCTGCTGTGGCAAGATCTATGTGCAGCTGGCTAGCTGGGAGTCCTAGGAAGTTGTCCTCTATCTTTTCTAGAGAGAACTGCCTTGGTGAGGAGTGAAGGGATGGATTTTTTAGTCTACACAGCATCTGTATTACTCGTGCTTTGGTGCTGAGAGGTGTTCACACTGTTGTGTTTCTAACTGGATTTTTGCTGAACCTTAAAAACCCCATCTTTCCCAATGCTTCAGCCTTGTCAGAGCTTCAGAGTGGCAGCTGTAGATGAGAAATCCCCGGGGTCAGGCTCTGTCACCAGGGTGTAACCACTGCTCTGCAGTTACTCAAACTCCCAGCACTGGAAGCCTTCCATAAACCCAGCAGGTTTCCAGCAGTACTGTGGGGGAACCTCGATCCTCTTTCTTCAAATACTCTTTCACTGAACTCAAACTTGTCATAATCAGGGTGAAATATGATGCCATGAGCATGGGAGAGGAGGTGTTTGGAGAACGTGATGGCAGCCTCTGCCTGCAGTTATCTGACTGCAGGAAAAGGTGCTAATCCTGCCATTAGGAAAGACCATCAACACATGCTCTTTGATCTGTCACGAACAGAGAGGTTCCAATATTTTAGTGTGTTTTTACACCAGAATCCTCTGGACCAACTTCAAGGGGAGAAAAGGGGCCCCATTTTCATCTGTGAGGCTTGGATCTACAGGATGGATTCTCCCTACAAATGCTACACGGTAAATTGCAGAAGAGATTTGGAGCAGCTCTCTGGCCTGTTGTTGATTTTCCCAAGCTCTAGCCTGGCTATTTCTGCAATCCCTTCTCACTTTCCTGTAAGGACCATCACTGTAAGATACAAAATGCCTCTGTTTGCTTGTTCTGAATCTTGCAGAACTCATTCAGAATACAGAAAACAAATAATAAGGTCTGCAAACAGGTAGCTTTCTCAAGAAACATGCAGCAGGTTTGCTGATTTCATGGTGAAAGCAATGTTTATGGAACCTAGTTGTTGAAATGGATATTTCTTTGTAGGAAATGAGTGCCCTGCTGTGATGCCATTATTCTCAGTTCCAGCAGTTCACTAATGTTCTTTATTAAAACACCACAATTTATGTAATTTCAAGACACTGTATAAGAACTTCAGGAAATGAGCTTCATCACAGAGGTTTCTCAGGGCAGGGACCCAATGCTGACAGAGCTTCTGCTACCACACGGAGTCCCTGGGCTGCTTTCCAGAGCAGTGGAGATCCACAGGAGCTGAGTCCTTTGAGGACACCAGGGCTGAGACAGCCAAGGGAACTTGCTGCTTTCCCTTGTTAGCTGGGATTTTTGGATGCCAGAACAGTATGTTCTGTGTGTTGGATCAGCAGTCTTTTTCCTCCACCTGATTAGCACTAGAGCTTCTCTGAGAAAACTGAGAAAACCCAAAATCCTAAAAATAATGGAAATACCTTTCTTCAGTCCATTGTGAGCTGTAGGTCATGCTGTGGCTGAACTATTTCTTCTCCTTCCATCTCTCTCAGACACTGATACAGGCAGTTAGTTTGAATTGAGTGCCCTCAAGGCCAGAGGGAACAAAGTCCTTGCCTGAACAAAACCTCTACTTCTGTGTGTGAGAGAAGAGCATTTAGACTCTACCAAATGGCATCGAATGTTGCTGAATGTTCCCATCAGAGGAGAGGGAAATGTGTGCAGCAGTGTCAGTGTCAGACTCATCCTGCCTTTTTGTTTAACAGTCTCTTCAGACAGAGCTTTTGATTAGAGCTGTGCCCTGGCTTATTGAGAGGCAGCTGGACTGGGACACATGTCCTGCCTCTGGTGAAAACCAAAGTACAAATACCTTTTCTGACTCCTTGTAGGGGTCTCCAGCAGCTGACAGCATGCTCAGTTGATGTGCTGCTATTGTGAGCTGAGCACAGACCTCTTTTTGTAAGACACAAGCATTGTTTTACTGTTCTCTTGTTGATTTGGTCACCGTGCTTATGAAATGGATGTTACAAAACAAAGGGCCCTGAAGGATATTCCCAGCTGTGGGAGGTGACCTGTGGTGTAGGGGACAGATCACAAGGCAGAAGAATTTAACAGGAACTATTAAACGCTGGAGGAAAATAACTGTGGAAAGAGACAGACGTTTTCTTGTTTGATGTTTTCAAGTCATGATCAGAAGCTGTTTTGGAAGAGGTGCTTTATTTGGATATGTGATGAGGCTCTGCTCAAGGAGATTTAAATAAGATCTTCTTTCTCATGATATGCCAGACACAAAGCTGTATTTTTGAACTAAAAGCCATAGGAAATAAAAATAACATTAACTGTGATTTACGGCAAACCCTGTGCAAACCACATGTCCTTGGAGGGCTGAACTCTAAGCGCTATCTTTAGTTTCTTTCTAACAAACAAACAAATTTTAAAATCCATCCAATTCCGTATGATTCACTTTCTCCTGACTTTAGCCATCACATTCCAGAGTTAGCTGATGTGGAACAAGAAATCCTTCAATGATGGACTAAGAATTTACATATGGCTATTATGCATGGAAAAGTAAACATTTCAAGTGCCTCAAGCAGTTATGATTACACAGCTTATCCATGCAAAGCGGGATCATGGAGCTCTTGGCACCTCTTGTCCATTGCCACCAAGGGCTGAGTTTGGGAGCTGAAATTACCTTCCAGAAAGGTCCTCCTGGCTGGTGTGGCTCACTTGTTCCTAGTGCCAAGGCATGAGGCATGTAGAGACCTCTTCTACACCAGGGGGCTCAGGGATGGCATGTCCTGGGGAGCACCGTGAGGGAGACCTTGAACACAACTGGCACAGCCTCACACCCTGTTAGGGAGAGTCTCTCAGAGTGAGTGTGGGGATATCTTTGTTTTCAGATGAAGGAAAGATTTGGGACTGTAAGCAGAGGGGTGGAGCATTACCCCAAGCAAGGGGCCAGAGAGTGAACGCTCTCCTATGCATCTCCAGGCCAGGTATGACTTATCACAGCAGGACATAGGTTGCAAACCATCACCAGCTGAAGTTACGAACAAAAAGCCAATGGTATCGAAGAGCAGAGGGCACATGTCACCGGCTGGGCACTCCTAAGTGCGTGCCTGGGGCTGTTTTCCTGCCCCATCAGCTGCGGGCGGGGTGAGCACCCTGCCAAGGGCGCCAGGGCTCGTTAGGGGCTGTGCTGACACGGCACAGCTCTTTTCATCCTGCGACCCCGGGGACTGCTGTGCTGGGCAGAATGGGAGCTGCCGCCTTCAAACAAAGCAGCTGTTTATTCTTGAAACAATTAGAGACGGCAGTTAGGTCTTGAACTCGTTACTGAGCCCAAAACAATTATGGTAAAAACAAGTTCCAGATGGGCTCAAAAGGAGTTGTTTTTGTCTTTACTGAATTAGAATGGATTCCATGTCTTCGAGTTCCTCTGGTATTTATGGACAGGAAACATGAATTACACACAATAATTTACTACAAACAAAAGAGATGACTGCTACAACAGCCCATTTATCTTTGCTCATGTGCCTTCTTGAGGTTTATGTGCTGTTTAACTCATGGGGAGAGTTAATAGCGTTTTTCTCTGTTTTCTAACTCTGCAGTTTTGGTTTGCAGAAACTGAGACAGGAAACTGTTGAATTTGTGCTGCTGAGCCTGCAGATGCACAATGGGTAAATATTGTCTGGCAAAGAGATACCTTCATGTTTCAGTTCTTCCTTTGAAGGACTTGTGCAAAGGTTACAGTTGGGAATCCTTCTAATTAGGTTCTCTGGCTGCTCCAAGAGCATACAGGCAGAGACCTTTTTCAAAGCCTGTCCAAAATGAAGTCTGGGTATCACACATATTTGTATGGAACCTTTGAGTTTCTGACATCATGGGTTCTGGAGTTGATGCTGCACATTGACAGCAATAGAATGGATCCTAAAGGAAGGGGAGCCCAGCAGGTGGCAGGAAGCAATGGCACATCACTGTGCTGCATCTGCTTTGAGTCCCCAGGCAGGGGCAGGACAAAGTGGGAGGAAATCAGGGAAAAAACTCCTGGGCAGCGTTTTTCTGGCAGTCCCTCTTACCTTCTTGCAGCTGAGACAGAGTTTGGCTTTTTTTCCAGGCTTTTAGTTAGATTTCATTATTTTATAAAAGGCCACATGTCAGCATCACTATGAAGGTGTGTGTGTGTGAACCCAAATGTGGCTGGGCTGATGGGAACTTGTGGAAGGCCATATATCCAAAACCCCATAAAATGTGACAGAGACTGCAATAAAGCCTAAAGCTGCCCTGGGTGTACTGTAGTGCACAAAGTCAGCTTGGCTGAGCTCCGAAGGGAGTGAGATCATGGGCAGAAAGCAGCCTGGGAACTCAGGGTGACACTGAGATTTGTTTGGCCTCTCCCAGTGGGAGCTGGTGAGCTTCCCGATGCATTTCATCGCTTCTCCTCCTTCCCCCACAAACCTTAGAAAAGAGGCCTTAAATAGAAGCCTGGATGAGAAGAGAAGAGAAGAGAAGAGAAGAGAAGAGAAGAGAAGAGAAGAGAAGAGAAGAGAAGAGAAGAGAAGAGAAGAGAAGAGAAGAGAAGAGAAGAGAAGAGAAGAGAAGAGAAGAGAAGAGAAGAGAAGAGAAGAGAAGAGAAGAGAAGAGAAGAGAAGAGAAGAGAAGAGAAGAGAAGAGAAGAGAAATTATTACTTTTTTTTTTTTAGATTTTATGCAATGTCTAATTTGCACATAGTCTTTCACAGAGAGTAAATGGGATTGACTATTTGGATTCTCATCTCTGTGGAGCTAGTGAGGGCCTCCTTCTAGCAGACAAGCTCCCAGTATTCATCTCCCAGCCTTGGTTCAAATCAGGAAGGGGCAAGAATCATGGTGCTTGAATTCAGCTTCTGTCTGAAGCTGCAAGAGTAGATAGGAAACCTCTCATTCCCCACCCAAAGGAACAGGATCCTTATTCACTTATTTCATTTCTTGTACATTTATTGACTCTCAGTTCTTCAGCTCAGTTGCCCATTCTGCTGAGTTGGGAGCTCTGTGGCATGCTGGGCTGAGCTGCAGCAGAGCAGCATTTGGGCTGAAACACGAGTAAGGGCAGCCCTTTGCAGAGCTCCTGGCACGATGAATTTCCCTGCAGGCTCTTCTCAAGTACCAGAGCTCCATCTCAGCTCCCACCAAAAGCCTGTGCCCACACAGCCAAGCCTACTGACGCTGCTGCAGTTTGGAGTCCAAGTTCCTCGCTCAACTCCATTCCCAGGACCTCTAATGCAGCTCCTTCTTCTCCCCCAGCCACATCAGAGGTGCTCTCAGTGAGCCCAGGGCACTCAGGAGCTCATTCTCTGCTCTGACAGACCCCACCAGGCTCTTGTCTTCTCCCCTCTCTCCCCCGTTAAGTTCCTTTAACCTCATATCCCCTCATCTTCCATCTGGGTTTTGTATTTCATCTAAGGGCAGTCAGGGTGGAGGTGGTGGAGACACAAAGCCTCCCTTCCCCCCTCGGTAATTTAATTTCCCATTAACTGCGGGTTTAAAGGGAAATCTCAGGACTCATTACGGCTCTGATGACAGCTTAACCCTCTGCAGCACAAACCCAACACCAGGCTTATTCCTCATGTGAATCCAGGGTGGCTGTAACATTAGACCCGACAGCTGAGCAGGGCAGACAGGTCTGGAAAGCACAGTCAGCAGGAGAGTGAAGGATGCCGGCTTTCCGGAGACCTTTATGGGCTCGGGTTTCCAGGAGCGCTGTCCATGTGGGACACGGGGGCTCTGCTCCCCGCTGAGGGCTGAACGCGAGCGCTGCTGCCGCAGCACCGGCTGGGACCACACAACTCTTTGTTTCTTCCAGCGACCTTGAACAACCTTGACAGCCCGGTGCCATCTCGCACAGCTCGGGGAAGGGCCTCACTGCTCCATGCGGGAGGCAGAAGTTCCAGCAGGAATTACCGAAAACTCCAAGCCCTTTGGCCTTAGTGAGTATGATGAGCGAAGCACCGGCCAACACACCCGGGCTGAGGCAGCGGCACCGCCGCCCTTCTCCAGCCCGGCTCCCCGCAGCGGGCTCCTGTCCCTCTGAGCCAGCGGGGGGAACACCGCGCTGCCAGCCCCCGCCTCTCGGGGGACACTGCGGGGCCGCAGCTGAGCGCACCGACCGGGCCGAGGCTTCCCCGGCCGGGCAGGTCCCTGTGCGTGTCCCAGCGCCTGGCGTCGGTAAGGTCGCTGCCGCTGTTCCTGTCCCAGCACCCGCCGTGTCGCCTAAGCCCCGCTGCCCCGCCGAGCTCCGCCGCTCCCCGCCCGCCCCCTGCTCTGCCGCTGCCACGGCCGCGGGGCGGGGCCGCTCCGGGTTGGAGGCGGCCGCGGGCCGGGGCCATGAGGCGCGCTGCCATTGGCCGGCGCTCGCCGCCTGTCGCGCGGGGATTGGCCGGACCCACCCCGAGGAGGCGGGGCGAGCGGCGGCGCGGGGGGGGGGCGTTAAAGGAGCCGCATCGGGCGGGCGGAGCGGCGCGGCCATGGCGTACCAGGGCTTCGCGCAGGAGTACCTGGGCATGCCGGCCGTGACCCGAGCCTACACCACCGCCTGCGTGCTCACCACCGCCGCCGTGGTGAGCGGGGGCCGGGGCGGGGGGCCGGGGCCCCGGGGGGCTGCGGGGCGGGAGCCGGGGCTGGCCGAGGGCAGCGGGTGATGGCAGGTGCTCTGCCTGTCTCCCACAGCAGCTGGAGTTCATCACCCCCTTCCAGCTGTACTTCAACCCCGACCTCATCTTCAGGAAGTTCCAGGTGAGGCCTTGCACGGCGTTTGGGGTCTCCTGTGCCTGTTCCCGGCCAGGGGTGGGTGTGACAGCGTGGGCCCTGCCTGTCCCCCTGCCCAGGGCGGCCGGGCAGTGCTGTGTCATCCCAAGGGGCTCCTTTCCCTCCTGCAGCCTGCCCTGAGTGCTGCGAGCTGGGTCATCAACGCAGCGTCCCTTCTTGTCACGGGCACCTGCGTGGAGAGAGCTCCTTCCAGCCTTTCCCTGCCACACACCATCTTGGCTTTTCCTTGACTCAACCCCCATCTCTTCCTTCTTTGTTACGCCGTGTGTGGCAGCTGCTGTTGGGCTGGCTGGAGAGGGCTTTGTTGTAGAGTGACGTGAAAAGTAATTGATTTGGCTCTGGGTGCTGAATTGTGGCTGTTTGTCCTCTCCAGAAAAGTAGAGAAATCTTTCCCATTCCTGGAAAGGTGAGATGCTCTGATGGATCAGAGTATCATGTAAGCAGGTCCCACTGGAGGGTGGAGCAGCTGTCTGGTGTCCTGGGGTAGTTGTGAAGGGACAGGTGCATGACTGTTCACAGGGAATGCTCAGTGTGGTGGGCTGCTCTACATGTGATGAGGAGAGACCTCTGTCCACCTCCTTTTCTCTCTCCTCTTTCTTCTCTTTCAGATATGGAGGCTGATCACCAACTTCCTCTTTTTTGGGCCCCTGGGATTCAGTTTCTTTTTCAACATGATATTTCTGTATCCTTTGGTCTCAGTGAAGTTCTCTGCTCCCACTTTGGCCTAGATGCACCTCCCCCCATCCATCTTCCTCCCCAGCATGGCTTGCCTTGGCAGCACTCTGGCGCTGTGGGTTCTTCCCTTGGCTCTTTTCAATTGAAGCCGTGACCCTCCTGCCCCTCCATCTGTGCTTGCTGCAGGGCCAACCCTGCCAAAAGGGGAGCTGGCAGTGCTGCTGCTGCTGTGGCTCTTGCTGGACAGCAGTGCCCGTTCCTGGGGTGAGCTCTGGCTGAAGCACAGCAGGTGCCTCTTTCTCTCCTTGGGGTCAGTGTTGTGAGGTGAAGTTTGCACTGTTCTGGGCTTGCAAACCTGCCTGAGCTTCCTGGGGTGCAATAGCTTGCAGCAGCTCGTTTCCTGGGAAGTCCTGCTGTGGGGCACAAGGTGGCCAGCTGTTAATTTCCTTTACTGCAACCCCTCCCTTCTCTCCTGCTCTCAGGTACAGGTACTGCCGCATGCTGGAAGAAGGCTCCTTCCGTGGAAGGACGGCTGACTTTGTCTTCATGTTCCTCTTTGGAGGGTTTCTCATGACAGTATCCTTTGGAGCTCCTTGAGGCTCGTTGGTGTCTCCTGAGATGCTGTGGACAGTGTAGGGTTTGTCTGCTGTCTCTGTGTCCTGGTTGTGCTGTGGAGCAGACGCCTCCTGCTGCAGCCCAGCTGGTTTGTGACCTTCTTGGTGCCTCGGGCCTGTGCCCTGTGACCCGGGAGAGCTCTGCTGAGCTTGTGGTGCAGGGGCAGCTTCTGGCTGTATGGCACAGCTTGTGCTCCTTGTCTTTCCCACCCTTGGCTTGGCCTGTGCCTCATCCAGTGTGCTTAGAGGAGAGATGAGCTGCCTGGGATTGTGCTGCTGTCTGCAGAAGTGCTGATGCCCCTGGCAAGGGGCTGGGCTGCCCCATCCCTGAAGAGAACACGTGGCCAAGTGCTCGGGAAGCTCAGCCTGAAGGGAGGCCACGTGTTCTGCTGTGAGAACCTGTCCAGTTGTCACAGGGCCCCTGGCTGAGCTCTGGTGAGTGCAGCATGGCTGGGATTGCCTGAGGCTGGCTCAGGACAAAGGCAGGAATGTGCAGCCATGAGGACAAGGAGTGGGTTCCCACTGTTGTCAGGCAGTGTGAGATGAGAGCTTGCAGCTTGTCAGTCGCTGGAGGTACCATCACAAGCTTAAGTTCTTTTCACAGTAATCTGATGGTGACATTTATTTCCCTCCCGAACATAAACTTCTCTGGATATCTTCTGCTGTTTTATGCAGATGGTTCAGAGCATTGCTGTCCCCACAGAGCTCTGCATGGAGCCATTAGAATCCAGGTGGCTGCAGCAGCCACATGCTTGGCCAGAGGTGGATTTGGGGTCCAACTACAACAAGGGCAGGGGAAATTTCTGCCTCTCTCTGTCTCTTTGTGCTCTGAAGAAGAGGACTGTGAATTCCAAGAGCCATCTCAGTGCTGAACTTCTTCTGTAGAAGGCAGATACTGGATGTGAGCTAGTTGTTAAGGTATGCCACTCTCCCAAGTGCTGTAAGACTGTGAAAGCCCTTCTTCAAAAGTCATTTTGGTGTTTGTTTTGCAAAGGTGACTGTAGAGGTCTCTGGTGGTTGTAGACATCAGCTTAAGGAGTGAGCAACCTGCATGTGCACTCTAGAGTGTGGCATGGAGGGAGATGTGTGTGGGTGGTCAATGTATCTCAGCCAGGAAAGGCTTGGTGACATGGGCAATGGACACATGGTGACATGGAACACTGTGGTCAGCTGCCTCTGGTTTGAGTTTCCTGTCCCAAAGCACCCTGTGCTGCCTGGAGGTGGTGCACAGGGTGGGTAGGTTTTTCCTTGACTCGGTAGTTCCCAGCTGTTTGGACTCTTTGCCAGCCTGTTTTTCCTGGGCCAGGCTTTCACCATCATGCTGGTGTACGTGTGGAGTCGCAGGAACCCTTACATCCGCATGAACTTCTTTGGCCTTCTGAACTTCCAAGCCCCCTTCCTGCCTTGGGTCCTGATGGGATTCTCTCTGCTCCTAGGCAACTCCATCATCATTGATCTGCTGGGTAAGTCAGAGCTGGTGGGTGATGGGAACAAGGACACCCTGCAGCCACAGGGTGCTACAGGGACACTGGCACCTTCTCAGGGTTCCAGCTGACCTAAGATGTGTTTCCTAAAGTGAGCTGGCTGGGTTTCAGGGTGCCTGGGCTTTTCTTTGATCTGCTTTTTGGTTTGTCTTTCCCGGGGGCAGAAGCTGGGTGTGGTGATCTCTGCCTGACAGTGCTGTCTGTTCTCCTGGGTGTGCACTGCTGCCCTCAGGCTGATGGGCTCCCCGTGTGCTGATCACAGCAAAGTGCAGCATCCCAGGCTCTGGAGGGAGCTGGATGTGGGCACACAGCTGAGGGGTTCTTAGTTTTGCCCAGCAGCTCTGGCTCAGCTGGCAAAGGAGTCACAGCTGTACCTGACCTTGGTGGCATCTCTCCCCAGGGATTGCAGTGGGTCATATCTATTATTTCTTGGAAGATGTTTTCCCCAATCAGCCTGGAGGAAAGAAGTTGCTATTGACCCCTAGCTTTCTGTAAGTAAAGTTGAATTTTTCTGGGCTTTACTGTGGGCTTTCTCAACTTGATCACTTTCACAGCAGACTGTGACTGTAAGAGGCAACTGCCTCCTGACAGCACCTCAGCTCCACAGTCCATGCCCTTGCTGCATTATTTTCACGTTATATACATGTGTACAGGGCCCATACAGCACCTGCTGCTGCCTTCAGCTTTGCTAGTACAGCTAGAGTCTGCTTAGTGCTTATGGAAATGCTAGATGGAGGCAGGATTTTTTTCTCATGTATTTTTCTGCAGAATATGTTCTGCTTTGTGCACTGACAATCAAATCTGACCCAGTGATCAAGGAAGGAGGTGCTGTGGTCACTGTGTGTTGGGCTGAGCTAAAGAAGGGTTGGTGGTGCAATGGGCCCATGGCTGTGGCTGCCAGCCAAGCCCCACGGAGGGCCAGGGGGTTCCTGGGAGGACTGGGAGTTTCACATCCTCAGCTCAGTTTCCTAACATGCCTGCCTGGTGGGATGGGCGTGTCCCTTGCCAGGAAGATGGTTTTTGACACACCTGAAGAGGATCCCAATTACAACCCTCTCCCTGAGGATCGTCCAGAACACCAGCCTAGAGACCGTGACCAGAACGAGCAGCAGCATCCACAGTAACACGGGGGACTTCTTCCTGTGGCCAGAATCCTCTCTTCTGACTGGACTTTTGCTGTGGCCCAGAGCTCCTGTTGGAGTAACACCAGTTGCCATTCCGATGTGTAGTGTGTCGCTGTTTGTGTGGGTGACCCATCTTCCCCTTGTACAAAGTGGATCCACAGAGCTTTGCACACAAGAACTCCTGAGTGCTTACAGAGGTATTCTAGGGACAGGGGCTGAAGCTGTGACAGCTCCTCAGTGACTTGGTGTGGAATAAGTATCAAATGGGGTGTTAAACCAGTTCCTCCTCCTCCTGCTGTTAATGACCTGCTGTGTGCCAGGTCACTCTTGCCCTCTGTACAAAGACTAATGCACCTGGCCCTCACTGTTGTGAGACCTCTTTGTGGGCTTTCAGTGAAGTAGTTCTGTACCATGGTAGAATGCAGCTTAGCCTCTTTCTTTCCTTTATGTCCCCCTTTTCTGGTGGTTGTTTCCAAAAAGTCTTTACATTAAAGTCTTTATTTTTTGGTTGTGTGTCCATTTCTGCCAGAGGCAGAGGCAGCAATTCATCAGGAATTTGCTCAAAACTGCCAGGTTTGGGATTTCCTTTTCTGCTGGGCAAAGGCTAGCTGGAAGATGTCCTTTTCCTCTTCTCTCAGCAGGGCTGCAGGGCATGAGGAGTGTGGGGGATGTCTAATTGGATAAAGGAGTGCCTGGGAAAGGACAAAGGGACTGAGCTGGACACTTGATCCAGGCAGTGGCTGGAAGCAGCACTTGACACTGGTAATAAAGACTGTCTGCACCTGCAGTGTAATTCCACTCTTGTTGAATTTTTTAGTTCTGAAACTTAAACATCTGAGTTTCAGGGGAAAACCATACAAGCTTGTCCCTACCCTGACACCTGTAAGAAATAGATCTGATCGTTCTTGCTAACACAGCACACGCTGTGCTTGTACCCCCCTCAAAGCCTTCAAGTCTGCACCCATTGGACTTAAAACAGCTCACTCCTAACAGTGCTGGCTGCTCAAACGTGCAAACCACCACCAAACTATCAAATGGGAGTAACCAGCACCTGATCAAGCACACACACAAACCCCCACACACACCAACTCCCTCTCTTCTCCAAAACACTTTAACAAAAATCAGACTTGATTTGAACAAGCTCTTTTGCTGCACTTAAGCTTCCCTCTAGAAAGAGGATGAGGGGCCTGTACAGGTGATAATTTGTTCAGTGGTACTAAGGGCTAAGCAGTGTCAGACTCAACAAGTACTTGCTGGATGCTTTGCTCATGGCCTAATGATACCAGAGCTGGGATTTCAGTCCCTAGGAGGAGTTTGTCTTTGAAGTCTGCAGATGTTCTGTTTTAAATTGCCTGAGAGGGGGCTTTGAAATGTAAAGGTTGGGTTATGCTTTTAGGTAGGGTACCAGATTAACTCAAGGAATTGTGATTGTAGAGCAAGAAAGCTGCTCCTGGCTGTCCCCCAATAGTCCTAATGCTGCGTAAAGAAAGCTGGCTGAAGTTCCCATTTTCTGGATGTGGTGCCTCGACTGTCCCGCTTTGTCCCTGGTGCTGCTTCGAGGGACAATTTGTACAGCCTCTCTGGCCTTGAGAAGCAGAGAGGTGCTGCAGTCCTTGTGTGCCTAGACCTCATTGCGAACTTGATGATTAATAATCACAGATTTCACAGCAATTAAACTGCACCACAGATGCTAATTTAGGGCTACAGCAGTTTCACATGTATTTTAGTTGGATTCCCTGAAGAGGCTGCTGGCAGAAGTCCCTGGTCATATAACAAAGGAAGGCTGAAGTGTTCTCAAGAAGGCTTGGAGTTTTTATGTCCATGAGCCAAAACATGTTTTACATGTGAAAGAGAGATGCAGCAGCAATCCCAGATTTTGTCTTACTTGCTCAAATAACCTTTCAACCTCCCTATTACAAAGTAATGCATGGAGTACCACTCTGGCACAGGAGCCTAGGATAAGACTGAATAATATTATCACTAAATTGCAAGTTTTCGGTTTCTGAAGACTAACATCTGGAAAAAGTTCCCTCCCACCCAGGAATCAGAATTATCTCTGTTATTACTCAAGTCTAAAGATGATAAATTAAGGCCAGAAAGTGTTTTTTGACTGTGCTAGCAGGGTGGATCAGCAAGGATCATAAAACCTATGGCTTTATCATAAAGGCCTGAACATAACTGTCAGGCTGCCAGCAAAATCTGCCTTGCTTGCAACACTCATCAGTTCTGGCAGTGAATGGTAGGAACTCTATCAAAGAGATGGGGAACCTCAACAGCAAGATGGATTCTAATTAGTTTGAAAGCAAGCTTGGATTTTTCTTTAAATCTCACTTCAGTCAAGTTTGTTTTTAAACTCCCTAGAGAAAGGTGGTTTCTTGGGTTGCAAAGTCCTGACACTGCAGTGCTAAGGGCATTCGTGACACCCACTTTGCTTTGAGTCCTCTGTGCACTGCAGCTGGCAGTGCTGTGTGCTGACAGTGACCACAGCAAAGGCACTGCCTGCAGACAAGCTTCAGCCCCAGTGACTGGAGGCTTTACCTGCTCTACCAGTGCAGAGACTCTGCTGTTTTCCAGATGCAGTCTTCACAGAAAACCAGAGTTCACCACACATCAGGCTGACATCTGACAGAAATGACTCTTAAATCTGTGATTTCAGTTAAACTGTTCTACCTTGCTGAGTAAACCAGCTGAACACCTCCCCAAGTTCATTACAGACTGTGCCAAGTCTGGTTACAGACCAGACCTGTTTGCTGCTTCTAGTTCTAAGTCTCTTTCGCACTTTCCCTTGCATCAAAAGGTTTGGGCTGTTTTACCTGTTGAAGTCAAGCACCCAGGAAAACTGAATGCATGTGAGTGTTCAGCACTATACCCAAAAGCATTAATATTAGGCTGGCCCTGGGACTGCTCAGATACCAGAATAGCACAAAACATGGTGAGATTCACAGTTCATTCAAACTTACTGAACTCAACCTACGTTGTATGCATTCCTTTTATTTAAAAAGTTGTCCTAACAGTGCACATTGCACCTATACAAAAGAATCTTTACACTGTGCACACACAGGTAAATAAGGGCTCCAACACCTGCCACAGCTCTCAGCTAGGTCACGCTGCCCACACAGCGTTCTTGGTACGTGGCACTGGGTGGAGGGGGTGGGGGCAGAAGTCAGCAGTACTGGGAACTCGTGGCAAGTGGAATGTGTGTCCCCTTCAGAGACAGAAAGACCCCTGCCAATTCTAGATCCATCTGGGGAGAGGAAGAGGGATAAAGTCTGTAGGAAGAGCACCAGTGTCACAACAGGGAGGTTACCAGGCTGGAGCAGTGTTGGCCAAACGTCTCATGCGCCTGAGGGGGAGAGAGAGAGAGAGAGAGAGAGGTACAGTAAGTGCATGTTACAGTCAAGGGAGCTCTCACCAAAACCAGTGCTTCTGGGGAGGCTGCCACAGCTTTGGCACTTTTGTAGACAGCTTTATACCTAGACACAACTCCTCAGTCACCTGAGAGTGCCCCTGTTGATATGGCAAAGACACTACTTTTCCTAACAGCTGTTAGGGCACTTTTGCTCATTAGCTTGGACTGAACCAACTGCTACTGTAAACTCTTCAGTCAGCCACAGCTGATACACAAAATGACTGTGCTACTGTTAATCAGCAGCTAAAAAAATGTCCTGGGAAAGAGCTGAGTCAGTATATTTACTGTTTCCACAATGTATCTTTTGGAGAGATACTAGCCATTCATTTCTATCTGCCAGGAAGAATTCCATCAAGTAGGTGCAAGCTCTCAACTGCTTGTCAAACATCACTTAGCAGGTCTCTGGTGGGCAGAGCTCCTGGAACCACACAGTGCTCCCTGCGCTGGCAAACAGGTTGGCATCAGTCAGGCTACAGCTGGGAGCTTCCCCACTGCTACACCAAATTGAACTTTACACTACATAGAAGGAAGCTTTGTGGTAGGGTTCTGGGGAGCATGACAGTGCATGAAACTTCAATATGTTTGATTTGTGCCTTCCTATACAAACAACTCCCCTGGACAAGAAGAGAGCCCAAGGAAAAGAAAAAATGGGTTTGAAAAATTGAAAAAGAATTGAAAAATTGAAAAAGAAAAATTGGCTTGTAGAGGAAGGTGGTAAACAGTTGAATATCCTGAAGCTAAAGTTTCTGTTGTGAGCAAGGCTGACATTCTGCCAGTTGGCTCTGAGTAGGGAAAGATAAACATCAAAGCTTGGAACCTGTGTCAAGGGACAGACAAGTGCCAAGAGAAGTGTCCAAAGCAGTGGCAGTACCTTGTGTTTCTGTCCTGGTCTCTGATCTTCTTCTCCATCTCAGCGTCTGTGAGGGTTTCCAGGAGAGGGCACCACTGGTCAGCGTCCCCCGTGTTGCGAATTGCGATCTCCACGGTCGGCAGAGGGTTCTCACTGCAGGGCACAGAGCAACACCCATCAGTGGACCCAGAGCACTCCCCTGGCTCACCAGCACAGGGACAACACAGCATCATTTACAGTGTTTCAGGCTTCAGCATTCCTTCTTTGCCCTGCTTAGGACAGTGTGGTTCCCTCAGGTTCACCACAGGCTCCTGGTCACACCCTTGTGGAACCTGAAGTTTCTGGGAGAGCAGCTACGCCCATCTCCAGCCACCACTGGGGAGGGATTTGTTCTGGACCTGCAATTCTTTCTCACACATCTCTGGCTGGCAGGGTTCAACCCCAAAAAGCACAGCTCATCCCAGTCCATTACTCCTGGGAGCACTTCTCCCAGCGCAGCCTTGGAGCTGGGACTGTTCCCAGGGCTCCCTGTCCAGCCCTGCTGTTTGCAGCCCTGACCTCCTAGCTGTAGTTTGCCTAGCACACCCCTGACAGCTCCTCCTTGGCAAAATTTGCCTTTCTTGGGAGCCTGACACTGGAAAGAGCAGTCTTTTAGGACCTGCTGTAACAACCAGAAGCTGTGGCTAACAAGCAACGAAACACCAGGCTGCGCCCCAAATCACAAGATCTGTTCCTCAGAGATTCCTCTCTCCTGACCAGCTGTATTATCACATGCACAAAAATATTTACTGCTTCACTAGCTGCTTTTCAGTAAAAGTCAACAGGAATTGACCAAGAGTAGTTTCCCAAATATTGACAGTGGAGCCGGAAGCCCAGCATAAATATAGAGGAGCCTCGGAATGTAAATGTTTGCTTTGAATTCTCAAAAGTGGCTCAGCCTGAGCTGCAGAAGTGAGTGTGTGAGAGGAGCCCTGGGACAGGTGTGCACACACATCCGGCCCCCTCCCCAGGGACGTGCACCCCTACACAGGATTTCAGCACTCACAGGCAGCCCTCTCATTCCCTCAGGAAAGAACTCAAATGCTAATCATCATGGGAACATGCAACATCTGCATCAAAGCTCATAATCTAAAATAACAAGTCTTCAAAGTAATGCTACCATGAAAAATTAATCCAGAGCCTTTGGTATCTGATCTGAGGAGGAAGCTTTAATTAAATCTACTTCCAGTACTGCTGACATCCACTAAACAACACTCAAACCCAGGAATTTCAGCTTAGTCTTAGAATGTCACACATTCCAGGCAAAATCAGATATCAGCTGGGGTTTTGTAAGTGATAGCATGAACTCTACCTCACTATGCTTAATACTGAGCACTCACTGAATTAAAGGGGGATGGAAAGCTGGACTCATGCATAACCTAACTGCAAGGCAACTCAGATACCACATTTCTTTAGCAAAGAATCAGAGAGAAACTGAAAAATCCTTCTTCATCTCCCAACCTCTACAGTAAGGCAACTCCTCCTCCACTGCTTTACCTGATGAGGAGGAAAGTGCTGCTGCCAGAATGGCTGAAAGGCACTGTCAGCTGCAGAAGGGCATCCCAGAAGAGAAGGCACTGCCTCTGCCCAGACTCCTGGCCTCTGGCAGGAGTGTCAGGGCCACACCAACAAAGCAGGAGATGTCATCTTTTGGAAAGGTGACCCCTCAGGCACGTGGGTTTGGTGTGTGGGAGAACCTGTGCCATCACTCAGGTCTCAGAGGCAAAACTGGCTGTGAGGTGCTGTGTGCTGCCACCAGAAACACTCAGCATGCAGGAGGGAACATCACAGCACACTTTGCCCAGGTAAACCCCTCAGGCAGCAGTTACCTGTCTGCCTCCACTCCTGCCCATCCACTGGACTTCAGGCTTTCCTTGTTTTGCACAGAGCAGCTCAGCTGAAAAAAAGTGCCCTGGCTTTCATCAACTAAAAGACAGTTTCACCTCTCCCTCCGATGATTAAGAGGCACATGACTTCTCAAACCCCCAGTCCCTTGAGATACTAAGGTTCTTTTGATACATCTAAAGCAGACCCTTTTCTTACATCAATGGAATTATGTCGGAGCAACCACCACTCCTGTGGTTTGGAAATTCAGGAACTAACCAACCACAGAACCCAAATATCATTAATCACTGTAAGATTTCAAAAGTACTCCTTTGCTAGAGGAAAAAAGGGAAGAGGAGGACATGTTTATACCATGACAAAAAAACAAGGTTTCAATTAGATGCTTTTTTCTCTCTGAACAGCTCATGTCTATGTACTTTGTTCTGCTGGGGTTCCTTTTTTAGTTTTTTGTTCTCCCTCTTGCAATGCTGCCACAGTCTAAAGAAAGCCTGAAATCTGCCTGTTTGTACTACCTCTAACAGGAAGCACCCTTGGGTACCATAGCCCAACATGTTTTTAGAGAGAATAGTGTGAAGGTGGCATTAACATGAGCCTGGGCAGTACTGACTAAAACTTTACTTGCTGCAAGTTCCCACTCTCACTCCCAAGAGTCAACACACACACAAATCACTTTCCTGGATATCTGCAATACATGGAGAAGCACAGGAAGGAGGGACAGACACTTCACTGCAGGCCACAATGCAGACAGTGCTGCAGCACAACATGGATCAGGTTCTCATCTACCACCCTGCAAGTTTCCATCACTTCTCAGCAATGTCCACCCACTGCCTTGGTGGTGGTGCTGGATGTGGTCCCAAGCCAAAACTGCAAGTATCAGTCCAAGGTTGTGGAGGGAAAGGTAGAAGCCACCTCCCACCTTCCAAGGGACATCAGCAGGATGGACACAACAATCTAACTACTTAATTCAGAGTTTAATTCACATGTGCTAAAGGGTTCCTTTTCATTTTCTAATATGGATCACTCTGGGGATCACTTTAGAACCAGGCAGTTGCTGTGAAAGACTGACAGAATAAAAACTGCACCCAGAGGAAGCAGAGTGAGACCAGTGCAAGAGCAACCAAGCCAGAGCAGATCAGTGTCTACTTCTCAAAAAAGGCTGACCAGACAGGAAACCTTCAGATGGAGCAGAGCTCTCAGCAGCTTCCCCACAGTCTCCAGATCCTCTTTGCTTACTCCCACTCCAACTACTCCCTGCCCTCTGCCTGAGGTAGGACAGGGCCAGGCACGTTTCCCTGTGCTACTTCCTCGAATCCACTCCTACAAAACTGGTGTCAACAGCACCATTCCCTCCTCTGCAAATACAGCATTTGCTGAACTCTTAAACTTCCTTGACTGTCACCATGACCTGAGGTCACAAAACCTCAGAGTGTACATTAAAGGACTGTCAGAGCTGCAGACTCAGCACTGTGCTGTGGATAACATCAGTGCAGGAACTCACCACACAATGCTGCACAGCACAACTGGAAGCCATTTAGGAGACAAATTACTAAGCTGACTAATCAAACCTGACAATGCTGTATTCCAGCTGTGAGAAGGACCTATGATCAACCATCCCTAACATCAGCCTGGGTAGAGAGGTACAGTTTTCATCAGTCCAAGTTCAAAAAATCAAAGCTTGAAACAGTGGATGGCCCAAGTTAAGCAAAGCCAACGAAACAAAAAAAATGTATCTGGGGCCCATCATGACCTTACATCAGAAGAGGGACTATTCCTGTTAATTAATTCTGTCAGCAGAAGCTGACATTTCATCAATATTTGGTCCTGAAATGTATTAGACCCAACAGGAAGAGGTATTTAGGCACAAGCACAAAAAATTGTTATGTACAGAATGTGTGCAAGCTGCAAGGACTGATTTCAAACAAAATCTTCTGCATCAGGTCAGCTGTTTTAAGATCCACTGATGCAGATGCCCACAAAGCACAAGCACAGCCCAGAGGCAGACAAGGAGGTGGCAGTTCAGTACCTGAAGGCGTAGGTTTTCTGGTGCCAGCTCAGCTGTCCCCGGATGCTGTACGCAATAGTGGTGACAAACTCCCCGCCCAGGCCAAGCTCTGAGCACAGCTTCAAGGCAAACTTCTCTGGGGAGTTCTCCTTCTCTGACATGTCCCACTCAAACTGGTCTACCAGGGAGATGTTTCCTACATGGATGTTCAGCTGGAGATAAGGGAAGAAACAGGTTATTTGTTTCCACTTGCACAAAGGTTTGTCCTAGGTAACTGAACTGGTGAGGCAGAGGCTGAAGAGAAGAGAACAGTAACTCCTAGCTCATCTGCAGAGTTCCTTAATTGAATTCTTAATTTCAGTAGCACAAAGACAACTCAGCATTGCTCACCAAGGTTCAGCTCTTCCAAAGGACGATGGCAATGCTTTAAATGAACTATTTCATTATCTCAGAGGCTGGGCACACGAATGTTTAATCATCTGTCACCTTGGTTCTGTTCTCAATACAAAGGACAAAAAGGAATCTGGTTGGAATTAAGAGCTCCTTTGCTCTGAGGGAAGCTTTTGTACACTTAGTACCCCATAACATAACTAGAGAAACCCAAATGGCTCAGCTCTCATTCTGCTGCCTTCCTGTATTACCTTAATAATAACTCGTTGGTCTGACTGATCCTCTAGGATGCTGTCAGTCGGGTACGACTCGATCTGCTGTCGGATGGCAGATGCAATAGCAGGGACAAAGGTCAGAGGATTCAAATCCAGGTCATCACAAAGAATCTCGGAGAACATCTCTGGGGTCATCAGCTTTTCTGTTACAGAGCAAGAATGAACATTGTAAACTTCCTTAGAAATTAATGTCTGCCACTTACAGAACACACAAAATCCCACAGGGCAAGGCGACAAAGGGAATCCCAAATGCATTACCCTTTGCTTTTAAAAGGGTGTTTTGTACCAGGTCTGTAAGGGCAGACACACTGACACAGGGACTTACAGCCTTCTTCACCTGCTCCATGGCATCCAGCCAGTGTGGTCACAGAAGGCACAGCCATTAACCTCAGCTAACAGAGTACTCTCAGACCACTGAGCTGATGAACTGGCTCAGGACAATCTGCTGGCTAAACTCTTCAGACGACATGTGTCCAGGAACGACTGGAACCCGTGGGAGTGGCAGAGCATTTGCTAAGAGATGCAAGCACTGAATACAGTCCAGAGTGGGAGAGCTTTGAAGCTTTGTCTATATGGGGCAAGGACATTTGGTGATGGGCACAACTTTATCTCTCCAGCCTCAGGAAAGTCTTCTTGCTACATACCATTCATGTTCCACGTAAATGCATCTCGGAGTTTCTGCCCATCAATTTCCATATCAAGCCTGATTGGAACCAGAACCTCTGGCTGGGATGCATTCTCATGGATCACTGCTGGATCATGGTCATCAAAGCTACAGTGGAGAGCAACAACACAGTATATGCAACAAGCACACGACACATCTGGCATTCATAGAGGGAAGGCAACATTTGCTGGAAGCAGTCCCCACACTCCAACTCCCCCACCTGTCTATAGACAGACTCTTCAATGCAAGCTTGCAGGGCTGTGGCAACTAATACCAGTTTATCACCTTTTATTACACCTATCATAACACATTCATGCAAACAAAACAAGGAAGTTTTCTAGGATTAGATTTATCTTGGTTACCTTAAGTTTCATAATGGAAAAAACATTAGTCATGAGCTTCAGCAGCGTTTTCCACTAAATAAACTAGATCAAAGTTACTGGTACATGTCAGTGAGAAGCAGCCTGTCCTTCACAAAGAGGGTCTGCAGGCTTCTCAAATGACAACTGCTCAGCAAATCAGCAGGAAGTAGAAGGAACTCATCAGGAAAAAAATGAACCATTTTCCTGACAAAAGGACAGCCTCTGCTCTGAGCCATGGATGGCTACTGTAACAAAGAGCCTCAAGACACACAATTTAACTAAGAACCTCCAGGTTAATGACTTGTAGGTCTTTTGTCAGCTGGGGATGAATTACAATGTTACATGAACTCATCAGTACTACCCTGGCAGCATGTCATTTTGGTAACTATTCCCACTTTCCAGAAATTGGAAGCTGTCTTACCACAGAGGGAACGTTCTCTTCTTATCCCTGCCCATGCGGTTCCTGTTGATGGTTGTGGAGCACGGCACTGCATCCAGGTGATGAGAGCTGTTGGGCAGGGTTGGCACCCACTGGTTGTTCCTCTTTGCTTTCTGTTCTCTGAAAGAGACTGGATGTTAACCTGCAGGCCTTCAGCACCACTGCTGCTGCTTAAGGAATGGTGTCATTTTAAACTTTAAGTGCTGTTCTGAGTTCCTGCTGTTTTATTCTGGGACCATCAACATTACTGTTCCACCAGGAACTTGTGTTCCACACCAGCCCCTCAGAAGGCCATTCCCCAGCTCACAAATATCCATCAGATATGAATCCAGGTGCACCTTTATAAATACTAGATTCATATTTGGATTTACTGTCTATACTTTACAAAAGGAATGCTGAGAAATGCAAGCTCTCCAGAAGGCAGTGTGTGCAGAGAGTGTTCTGTAAAACATCTGTTACAGATGGAATGCAGTAATTGCAAAAGAAGTATCATCAAACACTTAGATTTTTCTTCCTGTTTTATGTGGGCAGCAACCCAATCCTTACACTCTGGAGATCCCCATTTGCCCAGCACTGCAAATACTTAATGCAGAACAGCAAATAACTCCTGCACAACAGCCTGGGCTTGTGCAATTCCTCGTGCTTCCTGGCCAAGCTGACACCATCCAGTTCTGAGCTCGGCCCTCGCACTGGTTACCTGAGGTAGGTAGGAGGTTCTGTGCTGATAGACACTGCCTTGTACTTCTCATCATTTCCATCCAGGATCTCTTCCACTTCAGAGGCCTTTAGCAGCGTCACGCTAGTGGCCAATGTTGTATAGCCATGATCTATTCCCAGGAAAGATACCAATAATTAACAGGGCAAAGGGCTACAGAGCACTGTAGCATTAACAGGCTACATAGTGACAACCCTCTCTGTCACTGCAGGAGGGACTAACACAGAGATACAAGTGTCCTTGGGGCTTCATCTTCTTGTAGATATCTACAAGGCCCAGAAAACAACCCTCAGTGGACTTAAAGGTCAGAAATAGAGATGCAACCATCGATAGAAAAGCTGTTAAGACTTGGGCAAGGGGGAGAGACCTCAGGACAGCTCTTGCTGAATGACAGAGACCATCTGCATTGGAGAGTCCTGCTAAGGGTCTGAGAAAGAAGAGTTAGGCCTGGGATCAAGAGGCACAATTAGGGCGACCACAGGGAGAGATCAGAGGAAGAGGATTAGACATTAACATTATTGTAATAGCACCAAAGGTCACAGTGGACATTCTTCCTCTAGCACAGCTAAGAATAACACACAGAGGAGACTTACATCTTCGGGGACTGTGAGACCGCTGATTTTCTGTTGGGGGAAAAAGAAAGCAAGAGGTCAGCAGGATACTTGGAGGAAAGAGACATAAGCCCAGAGTAAACCATTATTTTTATTATGCTTTGGTCTACAGAACATACAAGAAGTCATCATCAGCTAAGAAATTTAATTGCTTGCTATTAGTCCCTCAACAAAACCAATACCAATATTGTCACGTCAGTAGCAACACAAATTCTGGTAGGCAGAAACATCCAGTCCCTAGAAGAAGCAAAGTTAAGCAAAGATGCACATCTTCAATGGGGCATCCTGACAACACTCCTGCCTATTTGACAAAAAAGACACAGACACCCCTCTTAGTCTACAAAAAAATCTCTTCTGAAATATCTGATTTGGAGATGTGGCTTTTGCTTTGTGATGAATGTAGCCAACCCCAGGAATTCCATGCTGGATGTTTCCATTTCAGAACGTTTTGGATCAGGTGATATTTGTTGCCAGGCTGAGCCAGGAGCCACCAATGCCACCGTTGCAGGGCGCTCCATCACTGGGGCAATCTGAAGTGATTCACACAGCCCTCAAGGTGCACAAGCCTCTGAATCGCCAGGAACAGTTTCTCAAGGCAAAGTTTTCTATAAACATGACTGGGAATGTTTACTCATCTTCTCACCATGTGAGGAGGCCACAATCTTCTTCCTTTCTTCCACCGTGGCCAGGCGCCTCCAGAGCGAGGGGTACCTCTTGTACAGGGAGCCCCGAAACATGCGCAAGTAGTTCCCCACCTGCAAGGAGAGAAGGGCAGATGTGGCCTGGTATTCCACTGAGGAGTGTTTGAGCAGAAGCTGGAAGAAATTCAGCTCTTTTTAAGGATACGAAGGACCTCTTAAGAGGGTGTTTTTGTAGGGTTTTTGTGCTGCGTTTGCCATCAAACAGCACGGCGATTTTTCTAGCAATACAGAAAAGAAAACTTTTCTCAGCACTTATTTCACTGGCGCTATCGTATTTCATTAGATCCAAAAAAACCTCCCATCCACTGATAATAAGAAATTTAACAGGAAAACACTCCACTCATTTGAATGTATTTTTGAACAACCTACCCCTTCTTTACTTCAGTTTCTGCATCAATGTGCAATGCTCAGTTAGAATTAAACTAAACCAGATACTCAGCTCTCTGACACATTATTTCTACTTTGAACCTCCCCATCATCTAGACATTATTTGACTACAGCAAACGCCCAGAAATTTGTATTTTGTTTTAAATCCTTTGAACATCAAAAATGTGATTGCTGCCAATAGCCTTCCTTCAGATTCACTTACCATCTGTAAAGCAGTTCTGTTCTTCCTGGCATAAGATCCTCACCTGTGCTGAAGGCTACAGCAGGCCTTGCTGAACAACACAACTATTTCTAGACTCTGAAATCAAATTTTTAGACTGACAGGACACTGGAAGACTGCCACACAAAAACGCTTTTATTCCTTGTTTGAGAACACTCTTTTTTTTTTAACCTCAGTTTTTAGCTGTATCTTTCACTCTACAGTGCTCATCAACACACAGAAATTAATGCCAGATAAAAAAGTCAACCCTTTCCTTCTCCATGTACCTGGTATGGCAATCTCACAGCTCAGGTGACCACAGAGTTTGCATTCAAACTCTACATCTCACATGAGGGAGCAAGAGGTGTTTAGTCCCTGCTCAACCTTATAGAGCTGGCAGTTAAACTTAGCCAGTAGTCCCTTTCCTGCATCAAGCTGGAGGCTACAACATTTTTTCCTGTTTTCAGCTGTTTCCTTGGTGCTAAAAGGCCTGTGTTTCTTGCTTGAATAAGGCTCTTCATCAGGGAGGCTCAACAGCCTCTCAGCACGGGACAACACCGTGCCAGCACAGACACTGGGGTGCTAAAACTGCCTGGACTGCACAAAGCAGAAGGGACTGCACAAAGCAGAAGGAACTGCACTGGCTGATTTTAGTGCTGTTCCCGAGCCCAAAGGCCCAGGTGTGGGATTCGCTGCCTCGCAGCATATTAAATAACCCGAACCCCTCAAACAACTGTGTACAGAAATTCTCGGTGATCGGGAGCGGGGCCTCAGGCTGCGATCGGGCGAGGATCCGGTCTCCAGAGGATTCCGTGCCCACGTACCCGTGCGGGTCCCGGGGCCGCCCTTACGGGAGCACCGATCCCGCCCGTCCCCCCAGCACGGCTGAGGTGCTCGGGCAGCGCCCACCGGGGGCAGAGGGGACCTGGGGGCCGGAAGGCCGCTGCCCCCGCGCCGGGGCTCCCCTCCGCCGCTTGCCCGCCCTCAGCGCAGCCTCCCGCATCCCCCAGCCCGGCCCGGCCCCTGTGTTCCCCAGCCTGGCCCGGCCCGGGCCCCGCATCCCCCGGCCCGGCCCCCGCGCCCTCAGCCCGGTCCGGTCCCCGTGCCCCCACAGCCCGGCCCGGGCCCGGCTCCCGCCCGGGCCGCACCTCGGAGCCGATCATGTAGAACTCGCCGTCCTCCTCCAGCTGGAACTTGACGGGCTTCTGCCCGAAGGTCTTGCTCAGTGCCATCATCATCATCGCGGCGGCGGCGCCCGGAGCGCGGCCCGGCGGCGGCGGCAGCGACAACGGGCGGCGCCGGGCCTGGTGCGGGCCTAGTGCGGGCCCGCGGCGCGCATGCGGCGGGAGGGGCGAAGGAGGCACGGCCGGGACGGCGGGGTGTAGAAAAGAGGCGGATTTTATTGTGGCGGGGCGGTACATAAATACAACAGGGCCCGCGGCTCTAGCTGGCTCGGGCTGGGAGGTGGAGAGGCTGTGGGCAGCCCCGGGGGGGTTCGGTGTGAGGCTGAGCAGACACGGCGGGTGTGCGGTGCCAGCCCGGGCCGGGAAGGGCGGAACGAGAGCGGTCAGTGCATGTGAGCATCCCGCCATGGGGAGCTCGGCGGGATGAGCGCGGGGCAGTGTCCAGCACCGGCACCCAGCACCAGGGAGGGAGGGAAGGAGGGAGGGAGCCCCTTGTCTATATACAGATCGGTACAAAATCCTAACGCCTACTAGGGATACAACATGAAGCCGGGATAGGGCTGCGGCAGGGCCCTGGCAGTCACCACGGCTGCCCTGTAACTCTGGCAGCGGCCGCACGGCGCAGTCCTCCTCTGCAGGTAGGGTCGGTGTCCTTCAAAGCCTCGGGCTGGGGGATCATTCCTCCTTGGCCAGCGTCTGCAGCAGCAAAGGGCTGCCGTTGTAAGTTATGTAAACATAGGAAATGCCATTGGATCAGTTCTACAGGATGGGGTTCAGATTAATTTTGGGAGCATGATCCCATTCCAGGCTGGCCTGATGGCTTTTGGGATACTGTTGCTAGGAGAGAGTGGCAGCCCTTGCCTGTAAAGAGGGTGGCAGCTGCTTTTACATTGAGAGCAACTGAAGCTGGGGCTGCTGGAGCTGCAGAGGAGCAAACTTTGTCACTTGTGATAGACACCTGGTGTGTCAGATGCTGAGCCTGGAAAGAAGCCAGGAATGGCAGCGAGAACCCTCTGTGTGGCTGCTGGAGGTAAAGGGAGATGGTAGGGGAATGTGGAGGACACAGGCTTCCCCCTCATCTGAAGGAGTTGGAGGATGGTGTACAGCTGAAGAAGTCCTGGCTGATCTGGCGTGGGTAGCCCTCCAGCACTTTCACCTGCACTGGATCAAACTTCCAGTAATCTTGGCCTCTCAGGAAATAGGCAAAACCTGTGGGTGAGAGAGGACGGTTTAGAAGAGATAGCATTCATGAGCTATTTCCCAGCATTTTGTTCAGCTATCACTCTGCAAGACACACAGTACTGAAAGAGAGCTAGAAGAGACAGGAGATTTTACTCAAACCCAGGCTTGTGGCATTCGCTTTTCTTTCACACTGTTTTAGTTTTGATTAAAAAAAATCTCATTTACTTTTTGGACAGTAAACAGGATGGATTTTATTTTATTTTATTTTCCTGGTTGGTTTAAATATGCTGTACGATTGTAGTGACCCAGCCCTGTGAGGGCAGGAACAGGCAACTTGTGAAGACCTGCTCAGAGCATCTGTTACTGTGGGCAAGTTGCCCGGGAATTTAGGTTCTGGAAGCAGTGGGGAGTTGTTTCACTTCATCCTTAGAGAGGAAAGAGGCACTCACCACACCTGTCATCCCAAGCACCCTGGCTGTCCCTGGTGTTTCTGTGACACCGCTGTACTGTTTTCAGCACAGAGCATATTGGGGAGGACTGGTCAATACCAAAAGCATCCTGTTCTTTGTTCAGCTCCCCGGGCTGAAGTGTGGGCAGTGTTTCTGTTGTCTCCTCATCACCTCCTTTGGCAGGAGAAGTAAGAGGTGGGCAGGACTCTATGACCATTCCTTGGTCAGATATTTGACTTGCCTCTATCATACACTTACATATCAGTTGCTGCAATTAACGAGGATGAAACTTCTCAATTCTCTACCCACTGGAGGGACCTGCCTCTCTGCACTCTATAGGATGTGTTTTGGCTGGGAAAGGCTCACTACTACCACATGTTTAATCTGCCCAGCTCTTCCAGCCAGGCAATGCTGCCAGGCAGAGCAGGCCTTGCTCCCACTGCACTGACCAGCCCCATCCTGGAAGGCAGCGTCGATCTCGGGCGGGACGCCGCGCCAGTCGCCCATGGCCCGTGGGTAGATGTTGTCCACCTGGCGCCTCTGAGGGTTGAAGCGCCAGTAGTTGCCTCCACTGAAGATGTAGATCTTGTTCTTCTCAGCCCCCCACACCAGAGCTGCCTGCACGGGGGATGCAGGGAGGCCCAGCTCCGTGATTGGAGTTGGACCAGATACCCGTCTCTCACCATCATAAATCCAGTATTGAGAATCTGTTGAGGAGACAGAAAACGGAGACAAAGGGGTCAAAAACTCTGATGAGTTGGCAGTGAATTGTTCAGCTGGAGCTGGTGCCTTGGCAGAGCTCGCACAGGAAGCTGTGCCTGAGAGGCAAAAACACCACCAAGTGTAATGGATACTGCCACTGTTGCGTGTCCAAAATGCTGTCAGTGCACTGACATCCCACCTCAGTCCAGCCTGGTGGGTGTTGGTGGGGGACAGGAAGGTCCATTTCAGCAGCATTTTTCTCTATTTGTGGGAGTTACAAAGGACTTGGCTGGAGGGACCAGCCTCTGCCCTGCAACCTCAGCACTTGGAAATCATGCGGGCATGCACAGGCACAAAGGGGCATGTGGCTGAAAAGGAGCAGGCTGCAGAAACCAGGAAGAATTTGCCAAGTAGATAGAGAGACTGGAAGCATAGTTCCAGATTAGATTAAAATGAGAATCTCTGTAATTAGCCCACAGCATGTAATACTTTCCCCTTATCTCATTTTCACTCACCATAGGAGCCTGCCAATTTTAGCACTGTAAGTCCTTGCAGGCTGGTCAGGTGCTCAGAAATGTGTTTATGCAGCAGCTCTGCCTGCAGAGCCACTGGTGTGATTTTGGTACTCGGTCTCATGGAGTGCAGATGGGGTGTGCACACCCCCAATGAGTTCCCATGTCATTCTGCATCCCTCCTATTGAACCTACACTTAGGGAGGGCATTAAAGGAAACAGTGGAGCTGAACTGGGGTTTGCTGCTGGCCTTGAACTACAGAGGTGGCCAGGGGGTTGTTTCATTTTTAATCTTTCTGGTTGCTGGAGGTTGCCTGGCTCTGTACCCAGGCTCCCTGTAGGCTCATAAAGTCATGGGGTACTAGGAAAGTTCCAAACCACGTCTCTGAGGAACAGAGAAAATGCTGTCCCCACCCTCAGCAGGGCCCTGGGGACACAGGCACAACCAGGGAAGCTGCTGGGGTCCACCTCTGGCACAGTACTTCCCATGAGAGGTGGCGAGATGGAGCAAATATTTCTTTCTTTCTCCTCTGCCAGGGCAGAGGCTCATTACAAATGTTTGTGTTCCAGGGAAGGAGAATGGGATATTGTGGCTGTGTTTAAAACAAAAGTGACACCTTGTTCTCTCTTCTGTCCTCAATACCTGATAAAAAGTTTAAATAGATAAGGAAACAAATAACAAGGATTACTGGATTGCTGAGGATTTATTCTCCCAGGAACCTGCTGGGTCCTGACTACCCCTAAGTAGTTGAGATGGATTTCTGCGCCGTCTGATCACAGTGCAGCTCTTACCTTGGAAAAACCAGATGTTGCCCAGAGGGTCCTCGAAGGTGGCATCGACGGAGCTGGGGATGCCCTGCCAGTGACGCGAGGCCAGAGCTGGGTACCCATCCTGCAGCTTTCCAGCCCGGAGCCGCCACACGAAGCGGGACCTGAAGAAGAACAGCTCCCCTCGGATGGTGGCTGCAGCATCGAAAGCCGTGTGGCAGGCGTCGGGCTGCACAGCCTGCCAAAGCACAGGGGTCAGGGCTGCCACCCCAGCAGCCCCCCAACCCGGGCAGGGCTCAGCCCTGTGCCCAGGCAGCTGCCCGGGCTGCGTTGGACAGAGATCCCAGAGACCCCCTCCCTGCACATCCCAGCGCCTGGCCTCAGCAGTGTGGGTGGGAGAGGCAGGCACCAACCCAGGCTGCTGCCAGCCTCCTGCTGAGGGCAGCCAGGGTGCCAGGGAAGGGCACAGAGCAGCCATGCACTCACCTCCACGTTGGTGATCTCATTTGTTTCGAGGCCTGGCTGGGGCAGCTCTGCTGGCTGAGTTGGGGTTGGGGCAGGATCTGGGGAGGGTTTCCCGTACAGGTACTGGATGCCTTGCTTGTCATCCTCACTCAGGCTGAGGGGGTAGCGGAAGATGTAGAAAGGAGACATCAGGGACTTGGAGACAGCCGTGTGCTGCAGGCCCAGGACGTGGCCAAACTCATGAGCAGCCACTTGCAGAAGGTCAGTGCCTACCAAAGGAGAAGATGGAAGATACTTTTGTCTACTCACATGCTTTTTTGGCCTCCTGGGCCTGTTCCTACCAGTTACCAGACACTGACATGTGTTGTACAAGTCCGAAAACAGGAAAGAGAAATCTACCTCCAACTATGCTGTTCCCAGATATCTCCTGTGTTTGTGGGGTTTTTTGAAGGAGTCAGAGGACACAATAAAGGGGTTCACTGGTTCAGAAGCACCATGAGTCAATTCATACACTTGGATATTAACCTGGACATGTTGGTAATTTGCAATTCTGTTGTCAGAGGCTCGTGCCACCTGGCTACCAGGAAGAAAAGGATTTTCCATGCACTTTTAGAAAGAAGAAATTTGCACAGAGAAGGAAGTCTGGATCAGTGGTGTGGGAGGTGGGGTGGTAAGGCTGGCGTTTGTCCACCCAGCCTTGAAGAAGTTGTTGGCTGGAGCTGAAGTTTAGCAAGTCCCAGTTAGATCACATCCACTGTGGAAGATAGTGGTGTAGGCGAGAGAACTCTGGGATTAACACCTGCCAAAGGCTGCTGTCACAGACAGCAGAGGGAGCTCATTTATTGCTTGTCTGCGGACTGTGTCAAGAACGTGTCATTTAGAAATAAATTCATACAAGATTATCTAATGTCAAGGCCTGAGACTCCTTCACCAGATTTAAACAGATTTATGGGAGACCATGTTTTAGGAATACATGACCTTGGAGCATCTACAAAAGGAGTGGGGGGGGAAGGGGATTTCAGCACACAAACTTGTATTGTTTGGCAGGTTTTGTTTAGCTTCCAATGGGTCCTTTTCAAAGCTGCTAAATTTCACTATGAGGGGAGGCTGTTTGTTGACAAGTCCCAGCATATTCATTCATTCATTCACTTGCCTTCAGCCAGAAATCCTCCAAGCTGCAGCCTTGATGCTCCAAGCAGGATTTCCCTGCTGGCTCCAGGGGAGCAGGTCACTTCTCAGCACCAGAACCAAGGAGAATACAGTGGGGAGGAAGGCCTGGGAAGGGTGGAGGGGAAGGTGAGCCCTGGCCTTCCTCCACTGGCCGGCTTTACTTGGAAGCGATGAATTTGCGTAGCACTGACCTGATTAAATCAACACATCTAGGTCAGCTGCGAGAGTGGGATCTGTGTGCCAGTGATTTATTACAAACTTTCAGACACTTCTGTTTAGCTTGGCAGGCTCCTCACTTGCTGCTTTCCAGTGCTGGCAGATCAGCTGTGCTGTCAGATTCTCCAGGGGAGGTGCACAACAGCACAGCTGAGGGAGCTGTGCTGGGCAGCATCCCTGTGTCCCTCCTGGATGGTCCTGCATGGCTCTGGAGTGAGCCCAGGGCACACTTGTGCTCTCCCATCAGGAAAATCAGGCTAAGGATTTCACTGAGAGCTGAGTCAAGGATTTACCCACGTTTATATGGCAAAGCTCTTTTCAGCATATTAAATGGCAATTAGCTCCAAAGAGCTTTCACAGCAGTTATTTATGGATGATATGGGGAGGGAAGGGGGGAATGCCACGGAATAGAGCTGGATTCTGATGGAAACTGGTGTCCATTTTCGGTTCCTGGTTTGCCCCCAACACTGGTTTATGGGAGAATGGAGGAAATTCTTCAACCACACAGGCAACCCCAACAGAGGGTGAAACCCAACAGAGTCCACCCCTCCCCTAGGAGCAGAAACACTTGTGCAAAGAGCTCCTGTGCTCTGTGATCCTTGTTTTGGGTCAGCATGAGCAGGGTTGGAGGCAGCAGTGCTGTGCCCCATGCAGTCAAATTGGCCTCCAGCTGGCACTGACATGGGCTTTAGGGGAGCCCACTGACAGGGCCAACATTTCTGGGAATCCCTGCAGAGGCCTGGGCTTTGTGATTGTTTCTTTGTCCATGTAGATAAACTGGGAAGGAGAAGGAGGAGCTGAGCTGAGTTAATTTTGGTGAGTCTTCCAGAAACTGATGCTCTGGGCAGTGCTCCAGATGGTCCCAGGCAGTACTGCAGTATCTCATGAGATACTGTGACACCAGACCATGAGGGCCCAAGTACCAGCTTGGATCTATTATTAGCAAAAATTAAAAAAAGAGTCTTGACTGGATGTGGCGTTGTTTATGGTCAGAGCATTCCCAGGCCACTGGGACAGAGCTGGAGCCTGGGTGGTTTCCCTTTATGGACTTGTTTGAGGGCAGATGGTGAACAATGTGTGCAGGGACTGGGACTGAGACTGTTCTCTGGAAGACAACGGTGTCACACTGAGCTTGAGCCTCAGCTTTCCTCCATCCTTGCCTTGTTTCATTTCTAAAGACTCCTGCCAATGCTGGGTGCAATTCCCAAGTGGCAGGGCACATGGCTGGGCACAAGAGCCATCTCTTGCTCCCCCCACAGAGGAGGAGTCCATGGGGAAGCTGGGGTCCTGCTGCTGGACACCAGCTCTGCTGTGGCTGAAAGATAAAAAAACCTGAATGCTAATAGCAGGTCTGTGGTGGGAGATGACAATGCTCACCACAAAAATAGCCATTGCCTCTCAGCTTTATGGGATCCCCGTTCACAGCCCAGGGACTCATTCCCAAGTTCATTGACCAGCATCCTGGAGCACCCACAGCTCCCCCACTGTACCGTACCCAGGTTGTTCCCAATTGTCCAGGTCTCATCGTAGTCAAAGTGAACGTCTCCTTCCCGGTGAGTTTTGGGGAAGAAGGCGTGTGCCAGGATCCCTCCAGGCCCATCAAAAGGCAAGTTGTCTCCATGCCAGTACCTGCAAGGAAGACAGGTTGCACCTCAGCCAAACGGCCATGGAGCGCCAGCATCACAGAGCCCAAGGTGGGAGCCACTGACAGGGGACAGCAGCTCTCATTTCCTTCCTAAGTTCATCCCACCGGTCTGGATCAACTGCTCCAAGCTGTTCCAATTGCCACAAGCTAAATTCTGCATCAGAGCCCTGAGGAAGCAGCTTGATCACAGCAGGCACTGAGGAAGCAGATCTCAGTCACACCAAGCTCTGGGGAGTTTGTATGTTTTCTCAGGGATGTTTCTCCCCCTCCCCTCCTCAGCTTCCAGCCCAAAGCTGACTACGGAGCCTAAAGAATTAAGGAGGTGACTGCCTAAGCCAAGATTGAGTGATGGGGGCTGCAGAGGGTCAGCTGGCACCAAACCCAGCCAAACTCTCAGGTCCTCACTCAAGCCAAGCCACTGATGAGTAATGAAGGAAATCCATGAGAGATGTGGCCACTTGAGAGAGCTGAAGGAGACAAATACACAGCATGCAAATCACATCACTGCTTGGACAGTCTCCACTGCCCTCATTAGCTCTGTGCAAACATGCAGCTCGGGGAAGTCTTTGCCCCAGTGAGCGTTTTGCCAAAAGGGAATTTCAGGCCAGGAGCCAAGATTCACTTAACCAAGAAACGGCATTTGTCTTTGGGCAGACAGTTACATCGTTCAGTCAAGGGACAGGATGGAGGACCTGAAGATGGAAAGTCAAAACAAACGCTTAAGAAAACAGCCTGTGGGCAGAGAAACGTAAATGTACCAGGAAAATTAATGAATGATCAGTAACGGTGCTGTGCACAGCCAGCGAGGAATGGCTGCACTCACACCGAGCAGCCCACGACTGACAAAACTAAAAGAATCTCAGTGTCTGAAAGCAGAAATATGAGCCTCCATTGAAGTGCCTAAGCTGTGTGCTGGCAGGTCTCTGCTCTGGTTCCAGGGAGGAGGGCGTGCTGCCCACCCTGCTCACCTTGTGAAATCGATGACGATGTCAGCCCGCCCCTCCTGCACCTCGGTGAACGTCAGCGGGGTCACATCGCTCCAGACCTTCAAAGCTTCCTCAATGGTCCTTCTCACTTCAGCTTTTACAAGTTGCCATGGGAACCTGATAATTCTGGAAGGCAACGGACACTGGATGATGGACAGCCCACGGACAGGGCTGTCACAAAGTCACCGGTTCTACGCTCAGCATCACCAGGGCCCCCATTCTCAGCATCAGAACATCTCCCATCCGTACATGCACTGCTCCAGCACCCTCTAATAAGCAACACGTGCAGCACATAAATCCCATCAATGTTGAAACCCTCTGGCTGGTGTGCCCGAGGTGAGTTCTCTGGAGAGTTTTGCAGGTTCTGTGTTGTTCTGAAGTGCCACAGCATTCCCCAGGTCTATCCCCTGTAAGGCCAAGACCGCAAAAATTCCTAAGAGTGGTGTGATGTGATTTCTTCTCCTCAGTCTCTGCATTTTTTGCCCCTGGAGACTTGACACAGCAGTCACTTCCTCCAGACTGAAAGGTTTGCCACAGAGGGAGGTTTCTTTCCTATCTGCTAAAGGTGTTGCTGTGTGCAAATCCCTGCTGTGTTTCTTTCTTTAACACTATTGACCAAAAAGAAAACAAAGAAAGAAGGCTTTCTGTTATCTACAGCCTCCTGATGGTGTGAGGATCTGTCTCCTGTATTGGATTAAGCAAAAGATGATTAACATGCTGTCGAGGTCCATATGATTGTGCTCACTTCTCCACTCATACCCCTGAGGGCAGCTGGGGAGGCAGCACAACCCTCCCTCCAGATTCACAACTGAGAATGAGTGGGGTGATTTGGGCAAAACTTTACACTGAAGTGGTGTTTATGGGACCATCAACAACAGCTGAGCAAAAAGATCTTTTTTTAAAATAAACTGTGAGGTGATTGCCCACAGTTGAGGGTGGCCGTGGGGGCAGGGGCACGGCAGGAGGTGCTGCTGGTGGAGCTCAGCTCAGCAGGGACCGTGTGTGCCCGGGGGTGCCGGGGCAGGACTGACCGAGGGCTGTGCACAGGGGTGGGAGGGCAGCCGGGGGTGTGCAGGGTGCTCATGAGGGGATGTGCAGGAGCTGGGCACAAGCCTGCCCTGGCTCAGCCCTGCTGCTCTCGGGGTCACATCACAGCTGCAGGGAGCAGCACACCGAGGGGCTGGGGAGGGAGAGGCAAAGCAGCCTGGCTGCCATTCAGGCCTCCCTTACCTGTAGGTGAGGTTGTTCTTGTCCCAGCGCCCTCCGGAGAGCACGAAGCGCTTCTGGCGGTTGCGGCCGCTCTGCCCGTCCGGCACCGGGGGCAGGTCGGGCACCCCACAGCGAGGGGGGTTCCAGCCAGGCTGCCCCACTGCACCCCCGGGGGAGCCCTTGGCAGGGACCCCCGTGCCCGCAGCCTTCACCAGGGCAGACAGCCAAGGGCCCTGCTCCTTCCAGGTGTGGTGCTTTCGAGACACGTCCTGAAAGGCAAAAGCAAAACCATCACTTGGTGTCCATGAAGACTCTTCCTGCTGCACAGTGGGGGACAACTGCCCCAAGCAGTCCTGCAGCAGAGAGCTCAGCTCCACTTCTGCCCAGGGCTGTTTTCCCAGTGGGAGGACACAGCCTGCTCCCCACAAACACCCCACGCTCCCTGGGCTCCGCTGCTCCCGGGCTGGCTCACACCTGGGAGCCACTGTGTCATGCCATGGCACCCACTAAGCACTCGGCTATTTTTGGTCCACGTTTCCTTGGCAGCTGGCCGGCAGGAAATACTTTTGCAGGCTGTGGATGAGAACCAGACCCTTCAAGTATAAAACAAATCACTCGGGAATAAATTCTCCCCCTTTGCCCTACATCCTTTATTCCCTCCTGGCCCAGGATAGAGGTGACATTAACAGAGGAAGTCTTTACTCCCCAGCATGCAGTTGTGCTCCCTGTTGTCACTTCCCTGGTGTCCCCTTGCTGTCCTGGCACTGTGGGCAGGTCTCAGCAGGGCCAGTGGACATGGCAGAGCAGGACACGGGGATGTGGGGTGCCAGCCCAGCCCACGGGGCACAGAGCAGCAGTGACTGACCCTGCAGCCCCATCACCGCCTGAGGGAAGGCCTGCACCACCTCCCCTTGCCTCACTGTACCTGCGATTCTGCTTGGGATAAGATCTCCTGGGCTCTCCCACACTTAGTTGGAAAAGCAAGGTTTCTTTTGACAACATTAATTAATGCTAATTGACTGCCTTCCCCTGGTTTCCCACGTGCCAGCAGGGCTGTATTGCCACCATGAAACACAGCCCAGGTGTCATCTCCAGCCTGCTGCGAGCATGTGGGGTGAGAGGGGCTTGCTCCACGTCACTGTGCTGCAGAAGGCTAAACACAGATTGGTTTTACCTGATTTTATACAGCAAATGTAAAGGTGTTTGAGCAGCAGGAGGAGCTGAGGTGCAGCAGTGCTGCATCTCTACCTGGACACAGGCAGGCTCTATGCCACAGGGCTCCAGCGGGAGGACCTGGGCTTTAGGCAGGCTCTCTCTTTCCCTGCAAAGATCTGCCTTCCTCCAGGCCAGCTTTCCTGGCTGGCCTGCCAGGGACACAAAGGTCAGGATGGCACAGCTCCAAGCTGCCACGATGCCGTGTAATCCGCACGCTGCCAGCGCTCTGCTCCCCACAATGGGGCCATTCATGCGGGCTGGAATGGAGTGTGAAGGCCTTGGCACTAATTCCAGCACTGAGCCCCAGCCCTCTGAGCGAGGCACAGATGGACAGGGCAGCCAGGGAGGTCACACAGGGTGCAGTTTGGGTGTCCACACATCACTTTAGGCTTTTGTGTGTCTGTCACCGCTCTAGCCTGCTGGCTTGTCCTCGACAGACAGACAGACAGACAGACAGACAGACAGACACCCTTGGCACCTGCCAGCCTTTGCCTGAGAACCATTGATACAATCCTGGTGTCCCAGTGCACTTTCACACACCACAGGCACTGCCCCAGCAGCACATGCAAAGAGAGAAAGCCTTTTCACACCCTGTCTGAGCTGCACTCAGAGCCTTAGGGGAGGAGGAGCAGGGGCTGGCCCGTCCCACAGGAGCTCCTGCTGAGCACTGGAGCCCTGCCAGCCTGCAGGTACCTGTTTCTCTAAGAGGAGCCCTCTGAGAGCCACCTGGCACCCTGTCTGGGCTGGCAGCTCCTGCCTGCGATGGCCAGCTGGCAGCAGAAGCTGACAAAGTTCACGTTCTGGCCAACAGCTCGCTCTCAGCCCCGATGACACCAAAGCACAGCCTGGAGGGCTGCTCAGCCCCTGGCTCCTGGCTGCCCTCAGGAGCACCCACTGCCATGTCCTAACAGCTTGGGGTGATGAATGCCTCTGGTTTTCCAAGGCCAGGAAGTGCAGGACATAGCTGCACTGGGAAACCCTCAGGAATTGCTCAGGTAGGTGTGTGGGCTGAGACTCACCCAGATGCCTTACCCCTGGTTTTTTTGTCTTGGCAATGCTCTGTACATTCCCCTCCTGGGAAGGCCACTTGCCTCATAAACTGTCATAAACTGGAGATTATCACTCTCCCTTGACCAGGAGCAGAGAGAGGAGAAGCTGCCTGTTTCCTTCTTGTCCTGAGGAATCCCATGTTCAGAGGCAGACCAGAGGCACCTTTTCTCTCCCCTCTTTGCTTAGCTCAAGGCCACTGTTATGAATCCCAGCTTTCTAAAGCCCACTTTGCAATCCCAGGACCCTCCCTGCTCCTCCTGCCCTTTGCAGACTCGGTCCTGGGAGGGGGCACAGGGGTCCTGTGGGTGGCTCTGGGTGGGGCAGGAGGCAAAGCCTGCCCTGCTGTGCCCCTGGACAAACACAGACTGTCCCCTGTCGTCACTGCAGCAGCGTTAGGACCATGGCAGGAAAGGGCTGGAAAATGCCACTGCAGGCACAGCCAGCGAGGGGAAATGGGACAGGCACAATCCACTTGCCAAACAATGCTCAGGGGACACCCAGGCTGCAGATCTTGGTCTCCTTGGCTGGACACACCTTGCTGCAGGCACTTCCCAGGGATTAGACATTGTGTCCACTTGCATCCTTCCCAGCCAGGGCTGAGCCCAGCCTCTGGTGGGGAGATCCTGCTGTGCTCCCTGAGCTGTGCTACCACACCCCAGCTGATTGCTCAGGGCTCACTTGGGGCCTTGCTGCTGCTGCTGAAGCTGCTACAGACCTGGGAGGGGAGGGGAGGGGAGGGGGGCACTGGCTGCTGGATACGTGTCAGGGCATCCCCACTTGTCCCATCCCACCAGCAGAAGGGAAGGGATTCCTGAGCACAAAAGCAAAGGAAATTCCCTGCAACCCAGGACGGGGTTTGTCCCAGCAAAGCAGATCTGAGCCTCTGGCTGAGCTGTGCAGCCACTTGCACTGACCCTCCCTGCACACCCCACAGCTGGGCTGGCTGCTGGGCATGGGAACAGAGGGCTTCTAGTCGAGAACGGGGCCAGGGCTTTGCAAGAGAGGCTGAGCAGTAAATGTGAACACAGCACGAGCACAGAGAGGATTCCAGGCCTGACACCAAGGGCTGAGGGCAGTGAGGACAGCAGAGGAGCAAAGCTGCACACAAAGAGGGCTGTGCTGCAGGCTGGTCACTGCTCCTCACAAAGAAAGTGCCTCTCCCTGCAGCCTTGGGACTGAAAGGCTGAGGGGGAGCAGGAGGGGATGTGCAGATCCCATGGGACAGCAGGAACCACAGCAGAGGTCCAGGCTGCCCACTCAGCTCCGCACAGCTTTATCAGCTTTTAAGTGCTGTGATACAACAGCCATCACCTCTGAGTCTGCTGGAGCCAGATGAACACCAGCCAAGCTTCCCAGGAAGTGTTCCAGCCATCCCAAGGAGCCAGGAGCATCTTTAACCTCGCTGTGTTGGGCAGCACTGACCCTGCAGAGCCCCGGGGAGGATCAGCAGCTGCAGTGGAGCATCGGCAGCCCCGTGTGTCAATGAGCACGGGGTGGGGCTGGCGCCTGGTGCTGACGAACCCAGGGCTCTCCTGTGCCTGCTCCATCCTCCTCTGCCTGCCCTGAACTTCAGCTCGTGTCCTCTGTTGCAGATTCCCTGGGCTCTCGGCTGCTCCTGTGGCATGGACATGAAAGGAGACCCCTCTCCCTGTCAGACAGGAGCCCCTGGACAAGTTACACCCTGAATCCCATCGGTCTTGGGTGCTTCCCCTGTCACTGGGGCTGTTTCCTCTCAACTTGGGGAACGAGCTCATGGACTTTGTCTCCATTTCCCTGTCCCTCCTGCTCCTGCTTTCTCCTTTTATTACTCAGAGTGTTTGCTGCCTCTGGCTGGTAGCATTATCCTCCTCCTACCTCTGAGCCTGCCCCTCGGAGCAGTCCTGCCCTTATTTCAGTGGGGAAGGACAGCAGAGATGCTTTCTCCTGCAGTTCTTGTGTAAGACAGGTCTCTCACCCCATTTCTGTCCATCCTGGCGTGGCTGTACCCCCCATGGGCTCTGCACCCTCTCACAGCAATGTTCCTGCCTGAGATCAGCACTGTTCTGAGGGATGGATGGCTTTTTGTCCAGCGTGCCTCTCAGCCTAGCATGGATTTGCAGAGGTTGGATTTGAAAGGGCAGCTACAGCTGATGGTTAATGGTAAAATTTGAACCAGCTTCATTCTAGTCAGGTGTTGTTCCAGGAGCAGACTGGACTCAGAAGGTGCTGATGCTGCAGGTGAAATTTCACAGCAGAAACATGATTGTGGTCTGGTCTAACCCTGAGCTAAATGTGCTCCTGCTCAAGGCACTGTTAGTGGGAACAATGCCTGGGCAAAGCCACCAGATTTACTGATCCAGCCTCCCCCAGGACAAGGCAGAATCTCCCAGCCGCTCTATGAATTCCTTGCTCACAAAAAAACATTTCTACTCAGGGCTGGTTCCTGTGCTGGGCTGCAGCCTGGTCCCACTGCAGACACAGCCAGGGAGAGCACAAAGGCTGGGGTCAAACAGGAGCTGCTGCAGCGCCTGGCTGTGCACACACTGTTGGGTTTTCCTCCCCACTCACTTCCCCCAGCCCATGGCACCATCCAGCACGACCTCCCAGGGCCTGACAGTTCATTTCCGGATTTCTTGGTGGTAGTTGTTGTTGGCAATGAGAAAAGGAAAATGTTTATTTCTCCTAAGCAACGTGGAACATGAAACATTATGGACTGCAAATGTTTATGGCCACAGACAGAATGAGAAGAACCAGGCTCTGGTGTAACAAGAGAAAGCAAATGAATAAACACTGTGGGACTATTTTTATTATCAGACATTTTAATTATGTGACAGTTTGTGAGACTATTCCATCAACAACACCACAACCAAGCTGTTGGTGTCACCCAAGCAACAGTTTGCCAGAGACAGGAGTACTTGCAGAGCAAACAAACCCCAGGATGCTGACAGAGCAAAAGGTTTCAAGAGCCCTTAATCTGATGACCTAGAAATCCCCTTGAAATGAAGAAACTGCTCTAGGATGTGGCACACTTCTGGCAGGGGGGGAAGGGGGTTGAGATGTTTTGTTCATTGTGCAGTTGCATCCAAGCTAAGGGGAGCCATCACCTACCAGTGCCTCTCTCCTGCCCAAATCCACCCAGAGGAGAAGTCTGGTCACCTGCCTGTCCTTGTTGGGACTCCTCTATCTGCACCAGGATCTCAGTGGACATCTAAAAGCATGTCTGTGGCCCTTAGAGAACCCCTGAAGTGCTCTGCTTTTCATTTTGCTGAGCAGCTATGTGCAGACTCAGCAGTGCTCCCATTCACTTCAGGCTGAGCCATCCCCGGTGCAAGAACACCCACAAACCCCTTCATTTACCTGTCCATATATTTGGGATTAGGAGGAAAAAGTAGGATCAGCAATCCTACAGGACAACTTTCCACCACAAAATTCTTTTCAAACCACTCCTACACAGTGCACCCCTTTTTCTGCTGAGCCCCACAAGTTATGGTGCCAGGGCAAGATAAGTGTAGAGGCAACATAACGTGGAGAGGGGGATCCTCCCCAAACTCTTTCTCTGTGCTCCCTCCGGATCTGCTTTGCCAACTCACATGGCAGGGTGAGCGTGTGTGCTGCCCGTGGAAGCACAAACACAACAAACCCGCTGGAGAGTAACTACTCACATGTGTCTTGAGTCTCTCCCAGAGCAGAAGATAAACACGCCTAAAATTACCCCACCACCGACTGCAGGATTTAAATAGCCAAAGCAAAGAGCGCAAATCGAGCCCTTCCTGTGGGAGCGGGGCAGGCAGGGGCTGGGGGGAAGGCAGTGCCCTGCTTCCAGAGGAGAACCTGCTGTGCTGTGCAGGAGAGAGCTGCAGGACCCCGATGGGTCACGTTGGTAGCTGGGAGGGTGCCCACCACTCCTCCACGGAGAAAGACCTTCCCAGCAAATGCAGCGGCTTTGATTTCCCAGGGGAGCCAAAAGCGAGGCAGGAATTCGGTGTCTGCGCGTGCACAGCCCCAAGGACTGCAGATCTTTTGTTCTCAACTTTTACAGTGGACACCAGACACAGCCTTTATTCTGCTCTCAGTTTTCTCTTTCTTTCTTTAGGCATTAATATAAAACTGAAGGAGCTTTACAGGGTTTGCCACAAAGAACACGAGTCCTTCTGCAACTTGCCCTATAGCCTGGCTTTAAAACAAGTCTTAGCCCTTGATTCCCTCCCCTCTCAGCTGCTGCAGCACAAACAGCCGGGGTGCAGCACACACACTCCTGCGCCGGGGCTGTCCCTGCCCACCCCACGTCCTAGCACAGCCCGAGGAACTCCCGTGCTCTGTCTCGGAGGAGTGTAAACCTCTTCTCCCGGCTCAGCCCCTTGGCTCCTTTCTCATTCATCACCTGACAGCAAAAGGTGCCCAGACAGGAAATGAGCTGCTGTCAGACTTTAGGGAGACATCCCTTTGTGCAGCAGGCTCGGAGCAGTCGGAGCACACGTGATGGCGAGGCACAGCTCCCTGTGAGAGAGGGCAGAGAGTGACCGGGGCCGCGGGGATCTGCCAGCCCAGCAGTGCCACCTCAGCTGTCCGGGACAGGAGCCGGCTGCACTGCTGCCAAGCTGCACCGTGTAAAACTGCCTTCGCCTCAGAGACAGCACAACAACCTTCAGAAGCCTTGACACCAGATGAGGAACCCAAAAGAGCAGCTATTTGGGGTGGCAGAAGTGCTATTTGAAAGGATAGGAATTCATCTGTCCAATTCCAACCCAACCAGTGCAGCCACCATCTCTGCAAACACTGAGTCAAACACATCAATCTGAAACCCGAGCCCCATGTGGCTGGTCAAACTCCCGAGCACAGGGTATTCCTGAACAAAACATGCCTGCAGGAGAGTCACCTGGAGTTACTCCAGCCAAGAAGAGAGGATTAGCACTCACCGTGCAGAGCATCACCCTAGGATGAGGGAGAAATCAGCTCTCTGTTGGCAGACCACCAACCTGTGGGACTTTCTTCTGGAGCGTGGTAGTGGATTTGATGGACCAGGAGCCTGAGCAGCCCTGGACCCCTGCATTAACTCGGTGCTCTTCAGCACTTTGGTGAACATCACCCTTCAAGGAGTGCTGGCCAAGCCAGCTGAACCCCAGCAAGCTCTGCAGTCAGTCAGCAGCTGTGAGTGCTGGCAGAAGGAGATGCACGGTGACACGGCAGCTGGGCTGGGCTCAAGCTCACATCGTGTGAAGGGTTCGCAAGGGTTCTCCCTTCCCCCAGGATCCCACACAGGCCCTTGCTGGCAGCAAGAGCAGGAGCAGGGGCTGTGCAGGTTCCTCCAGGAGCAGCAGCTTCGCAGCTGGCACAGGGCAGAGCACGAGGCACCTGCCAGCCCAGCCCGTGTCTCACAGGAACCAGCAACCTCCAGCTTGATGCAGGTGGAGCTCTGGCCTCCCAGCCCACCAGTTGCTGCACTCCGATGGGCCTGGAGCCCTGAGAGCAGTGACATTCCTGGGGTGCAGGGTCCCACCACCCAGCGCTGGCCTCACCTTCCTCAGAGGCAGAGCGGAGCCGAGCACGGTGACATTTCCTTTGGAGGAATGCGAGCACTTTGGGGGCCAAGGCTGCTCTGTGCCAAGTCCCAGCCCACAGCAGATTTAGCAGCCAAGTTAGAAAGTACTCAGATGACAGAGCTGATAATAAAACCATCGACAGAACTTGAACTAATCCCCGTGGGCTGCTACTGGGCATTTGCTGTGTTATTATTTTATGGCACCCCAGCGAAGCGCATGTCTACAATAGCCCAATTACGCACGCACACATTCCCAGCACAAGGAGCTCTCTGTCTCCTCCCGTCCCCCAAATCCCTCGCACGCCGCTGCTCTTCCCTGGCAGTCCCTGCTGCTCGAAGCTCCGTCCCAGGTGCTGGGATCGGGCAGGGATGTGCAGGAAGAGAGAGCCCGGCTGCTGCACTCCTGCCTGCGCCTTTGGTTCATCCCTTCAGTCTCGTCTGCCCGTAACCCTTCTGGGAGCTGCCGGCGCAGTGTGCAGGGGCTGTTCGAGCAGCAGCGAGGGCTCTGCTGCCTGGAAAGCACGGGGGATGCCGTGTCCTCTCCTAAACTCTCCTCGTCCCGGTCCCCGTTTTCCCTCGGGAACACGGCTGTGAAAGCTCCCCATGGAGCCAAGAGGAGCCCGCGGAGCGGGAGGCGCGGCCGCGCAGGGGCAGCCGTCCCGGGGCCGGTGACTCCGGCAGCGCTGCCCGTGCCGGCATCCCGAGCGCGGCTGGGGATGGACGGAGCGCTGCGGGGAGGGCTCATCCCGTTCAGCGGAGGATCTGCCCGGAGATCCTGCCGTCGGGACGGCACCGGCGAGCGGCGGGGACACGGAGGCAGGCGGCGGGCGGTCCCGACTCACCGGTTTGTGTCGGCGGGCGGGCGCGGCGGGCGCGCAGTGCAGCAGAGCGGCGGCCAGCAAGGCGGCAGCGGCGGGCAGCGGCGGGCGGGCCATGCCGGGCGGCGGAGCGGGCTCGGACATGGGGCACAGGAGGACGGGGGGGGTCCTCGCTGAGCCTTTTATCCCCCCACCGTGGCCGCCTGCCCTCCTCCTCGCGCCTCCTCCCGCTCCTGCCTTTTGTTCTCGCCGAGCCGCGGCTGCTCGGGCCGGGGGGACACGGCCCGGCGGCATCGCGGGAGGGGGGTCCCGCCCGGCCCGGCCGCTCCTCCCCACCACCCCCCGGGGGCGGAGCGGGGCGGGACCCCCCTCCCACGCCTGCCCGGCACCGGCCTCCTGCACCCGGGTCCTGCCTGCCTTGGGGTGCCTTTACACGGGTGCCTTCAGAGGCGTCTTTCACCTCTCCTGCCTAAGGGTACCAAGGACTAAACCCCAATCTTCCTAGTGCCCATCGAGATCACTCCAGACCCCACGGGGAGCGGCTCACAGCCGTGTTCGAATGTGTTTGCACCTCTGCTTGGCCTGTGCAGGGCTCTGCTTTGTCACTTTTTCACTCAAACCCTTCACTCACCCTTTACAAGAAGGCTTTCCCAGCAGGGATGCTGAGGGAGGGGAAAGAAGGGAGCAACTCCCCATTTTGGAGATGCCAAAGCCTTCCCCGTCTGCTCAGCCACCTGGAGATGGAGGCAGCAATGCACAGATCTGGTTTCTTGGTTCTTGTTTCTGTGGGAGAAACCCTGGATTGTGTCAGCATCCTCTCAGCAGACCGAGTTTAGCTGAAAATTGTTTCAAGGAATGTACTGCAAATAAGGAAACTTTGATCTCCAGCTGCCTGGGCTGGTGTGCAGGGAGTGGGTAAAGCTTCCTGACATCCCAGACTCTATTACTGCTTTATTTGTCTGTGATCAGTTGTTCATGTTTAGTTTTATGGGAACCATTCTGCTGATGTAAATACTGGGTACGGTGAGCAGATGTCAGAAGAAAGAGCCTGGTCTCGGCTGGCTCTGGAAGGTGCTGCAGTGTTTGACTTGCAGGCTGTTAGCAAGATGTCCCTGCACCAGAGCACCATGCTCAGCCTATCCCCAGGGCCGTGTTCGTAAGAGGGGATAGAGGAGTAGGGAAAACCACTCTGCACTGTGGAATTCACCCTTCTGCTGTTATCCTGGCTGTGCCCCAGGAATGCAGAGCAGACCCTCATTCCTTGCCTTTCTCTGAGCCAGACAGCTGGGTCCCAGTGAAAAAAGCTTTCCTGCCTTTGTCTCTCTTTTCTTTAGTGTCTTTTCTTTTAATGCTGGTGCCTCTGGGAGCTCAGTGCCTTCCAGCCCATGGCAGGGGAGCCCTGGGGAAGTGGGAGCAGCCTGCAAGGCAGCAACAGGCAGTTTTGGCTCTTCTTAATGAAGGGAGACTTTTAAAGGGGGTGTTCTGGTAAACTTGGTTCTTGCAGAGATGGAACTGCCTGTGAGAACTGTTGGCTCCTGCCAAGCCTCTTAACACAAAGGAAAGTGCATGGTGTGTTTGAGATCACAGATCTTTCCCGGCCAAGCAAGTGGAGGTTTAGCAGCAGGAAAATGCCCTGCTGGGTGTTCTGGGGGCTCTTGTGCTCACCTTCTGCAGAGGGCCCTGTGTGCAGCCTGCAGAATTCCTTTTTGTTGTATTCCTGAGCTCTCCCAAGCACTGTGTGTCCTGTGTGTGCAGCCCCCAGCCCTGCCTGCAGCCCGATGGATGCACAGAGGCTGCTGCCAGAGGAGCACAGGGCTCCCACCCCAGCCCCAGAGAGCTGGCAGTGTGACATCTCTCACTCTGACATCTCTCACTCTGACATCTCACTGCCTGCTTGCTTCCCTGCAGCTCCTGCCAGTCCAGAGCCAAACTCGTGCTTCTCGGGGTGGCTGCAGGAGCTCACTGGAAGTTTTCATGGCTGAGAGGTCCCCATGGTCACTGGTGTTGCTGATTTAGCATCCCCACACCGAGCTCTTCTGGCTCAGCGTCTGCTCAGGGCCTTCCAGTCCTAGCAAGAGGCAGAGCTGTCTGAGTTTTCCAAGTCCTTCTGACCACAAGCTTAACTCTTCTCCCACTCCCTTGAGGGTTCCCAACAAGGAGGGCCTTGTGAACACCTGGGCAGGCAAAGCAGCATCGTAATGTGAGTCTCAACAGGAACCAGCAGCTGGGGATAACCTCTCTCTAGAGCCCAGCAGGTGTTAGGTGGAAAGAGGCTGTGCAAAGGGAAAAGAACAGCAGTTGGATTCTGTGTGAGCAGCAAAGAGGTGGAATAACTCTCTCAGCCCATGGGCCACTTGGGTGTGAATCTGCTGTAAGCACTGAGAGGAGGTGGGGGAAGAGCTGTCTGATGAGAGCCAAGGAGAAAGGGGAGGGAAGTGAGAGAGAAACTGAATTTAAATGGATTAAGCCTGTCTGTCCAAAGTCCTTTGTTTCCTGCCACCTCCCTGGTGTGACTTTCACAGCTGTATTCTGTGTGCCTGGGGACCTGGCTCGAGGTCCCCTGCAAAGCCAGCACGGAGTTTTACGCCTCCTGGGCATTTCCCTGAGCAGCTGAAGAGGGTCCAGGAGCCAAATCCCCAGGACAGAGTAACCCCTTTGATTTCTCTGATGTCTTTCCTCCTCTCTCTGCAGGAGATAACCTCAGGAATTGATGTCCCCAGCATCACTGCTCAGTGGGTGACAAATGAGGACACATCTCCATCAGGCAAATCTCTGTTGTCACCTCTTGCTTTTGGGATTCCCATTTTTTCTTTGACCCTGGCACCTTGTTTTTCTCCTGGGCAGCCAAAGTGGGCCTTTGCTCAGGTGGTGGTGGGTGCAAACAAGGTGAACTGCCCATGTAAACACGATTGATCAGGAGTGTTTTTTGAATTACCCAGTTCTCCTCCTCTGCTGGCAGCCCAAGACATGGGCATGGGGAGTGGGCAAGAAGAGGTTGTGGAGTGAAAACATGGCCTTTGGGCCTGGACTCACAAGTGGAAATGTAAAGTAATATGTAAAATAAAGCAATACATAAAAATGAATGTTGGTCAGCAAAGTGCTTCACTTCAAATCTCTTTTGGGGTTTTAAAAATCTTTAAAATGGAAATGCTGGGATTGTACAGGCTGTCTTGGATCCAAACAGTGAACCTTGAAAATAAAATTTTCTAGATTTCAGCTTAATTAGATCAGTCTCACCGTGAATTTCCAGAAAGTTTTGCTTGATTCCCTACTACTTATTTTACATCTATTTTCTTTTGCCCTTAAAACTCTCCTTTCTTTGACCTTAATTCTGTGTTGAACCCAGTGGTGCAGAGTCAGACGGGTTTGGGATCTCCTTGTGGGATATGAATGGTATAAATTCGTGTATAAAAATA
>VZSR01001182.1:291682-330970 GCA_013398615.1 Brachypodius melanocephalos | reverse complement strand
CAGTGTGCTCTCCTGGGCAGTGTGCTCCCCTCAGCAGGGTGCTCACCAGAGCCACGGGCCCGCACTCCCTGCCCAGACCCGCCGTGCCCACCCGTGCACCCAGCACAGCCCTGGAGAGGAGCTCCTCGGACACTCGGGCACTGGAGAAAGCAGCAGTGGCTGGGACAGCGAGTAGGGAGCAGAGGCTCGGCTGCAGCCTGCGGCTGCTCGGAGGTTGATAAGGAGGCTGCTAGTGCCGTCTTGCAGCGCTCCCAACCTGCCAGCTCTCCGCGAATGAAACGTCCTGGTGGAACGCCCCCCACCCTTGGCTCCCTCTGATCCCCTCCGAAGCTGATCTGAGACTGGAATGTCTCCCGGGATGTGATTCCCTCTAGCCTGAGGGGAACTGCGTTAATAAAACCCAGCGTGAGCTGTGGGGGCGATGGGGGAGGAGGCAGGCAGGGCTGCTGAGATGAGGCTTTTATGAACAAGTCGCAAGGCTGCTGGAAATGTCCCGTCCTGTCCTCTCTCCCTCTCCCTGTCCCTGCAGTCGAGCTGTGGAATTCAGGGTGTGGGTCGAGGCTTTTCTTCGCGCACGTTTCTGCTCAGAGCAGCCAAGCCCCTCAGCTCCCTCTCCCCCCTCCCTTCCCTGGAGCGAGTCCCGCTCCCGCAGCACCTCCCGGCCGGGACCCTCCTGCCCCTCCACATTGCCCTGGCATCGTCCCTTGGGGTGTGTTCACCCCAAGGTGAGAGCTGGGGGTCCCCGGGATGTGCAGGCCAGGGCCAGCAGCAGGAAGGACAGAGGGCTTCCCACATCAGCAGGATGGAGAGGCTGCACTCATGGGCTGGTTGGTGTTGGACGAGCAGAACCAGCCAGACTCGGGGCTCCGAATGAATAAAGCCATGTGAAGGCTGTGAGCATGTGAGACAGGGGGAGAAAAAGACAAGAGAGCAAGAAAATTTGGGCCAGAGGGGATATCAGTGAAGAGAGACCAGGGAAATGTGAATTTTAGTGGTGTGAGAGCACTCCTGGCTCCCTCTGGGATGCAAAGGGCCTCTCCAGCAGCAACTGCACAGCAGTGATGCCACGTCCTGCCAGCCCAAGCTCATCCTACCCTGGATGCTCTGTGTGACACACACTGCACTGCCACTAGCAAATGGCACTGGAATGAGTTGGTTGGACAGTGCCAGAGATCAGTTCCCAAAGTGCTTTCCCACTTTCTCTCAGGCTGCAATTGCTGAACCCTGGGAGTGCATTGTCACAAACTCCCCGTGGAAGCCTCAGATCCAAGGAAGCAGCCAGAGACCACACTGAAGAGCCATCCATAAAGAGCACCATGAGAGCTTGCACAAGGCTGGGAATGAATCCAGCACAGCATCCACAGTGTCCAGCCTTTCCAGGGAGCTCAGGGGTTTGCTCAGACCATTGACATTTCAAAAGGTCAGGTTGTCCCTGCAGAGGATGTTTGCACTCTTCCTGTGCAGGAGCCCATGGGTGGGCTCTGCACTGAGCTCAGCACTCTGGTGAAGATGCCAACTGAAAAAAAAAGCATTTCAGCAGAAATCATGAGAAATCAGAGTGCACAACCAGGCTGCTCTGTGCATTTGCAAGGGTTACTGACTTTCCATGTGGAAGAGAGGTACCACTGGCTTCTTTTACAGGAAGTTTCTGTCTGACAAATTTCTGTTGGAAGCTGATGGTTGGGGGAGCCTCAGCAGGACAGGGAGAGCAATGTGATGACTAAAACTCATTAAACATTTTGGAGAGCTGGGACAAACGCCCCCAAATCACAGGTGTCTGTGCACTGTTGTGTAGAGGCTGCAGCACCTCAGAAGATCTCTCTGGCTGCCACATGAGCTGTGTCCTCACCTGGGAAGGGGGAGAGGTGGGCAGTCACAGCCACGTTCTAGTTCAAAGCAGTAGCTGTTCATGGGTTGATGCTCAGAGCTCCCAAAGGTCATGGCCTCACACACAGACCCACCCTCGGTCCTGTAGCCGGTCTTGTGTTGTTTCACTGCAGTGAAACTCCATCAGCGCCCCCCGGAGCTGCGTGGGGAACCACGGGGGCAGCTCTCTGGAGGTGTTTGCTGTCTGTCTGTCTGTCTGCAGAGAGAGGGGGAGCCAGACTGGCCAGGGAGCAGCTGTGCAGGAGCAGGAAGGAATGGCCTCTGGGCAGACATTTGGGGGAGGAAATGCCCAGCCCTGAGCCTGGACACTAAAGGTGGAGCATGGACAGGTGAAGCAGGGAGCCTGTACAGGTGTGAGATCCCTCCAGGGCTCACTCAGCGCTGTTATCTCCTGTGAGGGCTGTGAGCTCACTGCTTCAGGGTCCCTGAATGCACCTGACAGATCCCAGCCAGAGGAGAGGCAGCAAAGGTCACTCAGCAAAGCCTCACTGCTCAGATCCCCAGACAGGCACTAAAAAACTCGTGCTGGCTTTTTAGCTGGCTTTTTATCTCCAGGCTCAGCTTTGCTGTCTTGTCCTGTGTACAGCAGGTGAATTCACACCAGTTATCCTCGTGATCTGAGGATACACCAGATGTGTTTTGGAAGAGGTAACTTCTTGACTTCTCTGACTGAAGAATTTGGAAACACAAAATCCCCTCTTTCAGTTACAATTTATGGCATCAGCCTTCAGGGGGGGTGAGAACACGACTCCAAGAGCACAAGCCCCACTTCTGGAAGTGTGAGTACAAAGGAAATGGAACTTCCAAGATGCAGTTAGTTACCACAAGGAGATTTGGAAAATTGTCTTTCTCCCTCCTCTCCTTTCCCCACCAGGAGCTGAGGGCATCCACATTTGGTACCTTCCTCCACCAAGTGGGTTCAAGTGCCCAGGCAAAGGCAGGGGTGTTCCTGCACCTCCCAGCACCCAGGGGCAAGGCTGAGAGAAGCCTCTTCTGAGGGGAAAACCTCTCAGTGCAGCCCAGCTGTGCCTGGGGCTCAAACAGGAAACACTCATGACGTGAATGGATTGGGATCCAGAAGAGTGGATTGGGTTCCAAAAGTGGGCTAGCATGAACGAGTTAAAATCCTTTCCTTTGCTTGGTGAAATTTATTGAAAACTACATTGTTCATCTGTTGAAACTTCACAGCTGTTGAGATTGCCCTCGGGGCAAACCACATCCAAGAAATGGCATGTAGATCCTGGGAGCACGGGACTTGAAAGCTGAAACGGCGCTGAGAGCGCTGCCCCCCTGCCCGTCTGCAGCTCCTCCAGCCAGGCACTGAGGGTTTTCCTTCCTCCCATGCAGCACGGTCACTTCGTTTCAGGCATTGTATTTTGGCTAAAGAGTTCACGGAGCAGGGATGCAGACAGGAAGATTTCTGTGTGGGGAGTGTGCCCCGAGCCCGTGCTGGGAGCTGGATGAACTGGCCAGCCAGGGCACCAAGTTATTCAGAAATTACTGATTTTTGCTAAATCCTTCCAGAAGTATTCAATAATTAGTTACTGCCTTTCAGGTTGTGGCACCCAGAGTGAGACAGGGCTGTGTGCCACCATGGAACATCACCTGCCTGTGACACTGCTCTTTTGTTATCCCCCGGGGGAAATGTGCTCTTTGCTCATGAAAAATCTGTGAATTCTGTTTAGTGGTAGCAATTTGCCTGGTTGTTGTTATTATTATTAGGCTGCAACTCTGCTTGCTAAAAGCAGATAAAAAGGTAGTTCTTGCATATTTCCTTCTGACCTGAAGGCTCTGTATGAACCTGGGGACTGAAAGCAGCCACTTGGCACCAGCAAATTAGGACCAGCTAGAGCTCAAAGAACAAAATAAAAGGAGGACATGAGAAACCCTCTGACTGCATACACCCAGTCACAGATGATTCATGGAGTAATTTTCAGTAGCAAACATTGGTAAGAACCGGAGGGTTTGCTTCTGCCTTTTTGGAGGATTGTCCACAAACAAAAATATTGGCGAATTCATCAGACACCTTCTCCTGCTTTGAATAGTTTGCCCAGATCCCCGAGCAATCCTCCCGTGCAATTTGCTGCTAACCTAAATAACTTCAATTCAGGTACAGCCGGAGCACTGCCCGGATCTGCCCCTGCTTGCACTAATTAGGGCTCTCCAAGCACGAACCTGCAGCTCGGGAGGCTCCGGCAGCAGCGCCGCGCCGGGGGCGGCAGGGCCCGGGCAGGAGGTGCCCGTGGCTGCTGCACCCCCGGTGTCACCCAGGGGTGTCACTGTCCCCTCCGCAGAGCCCCGGGAGGGCAGCCTGGCCAGGCTGTGCCCCCAGACAGGCGGGAGACGCCGGGGGCCGGTGTTGCATTCCTTACCTGTGAAACAACCCCGGACAGACAAACGCTGGGGGAATTCCTGGAGCTCTTTGTAGCCACATTTCAGCTGTGACAGCGTGAGGATTTAAGTGAGGCAGACTCCGGAGGGGGAGGTTTGGAGTTCCTTTTAGAGCAGTGGAGAGAAAGCAGTTGAAAAAAACACAGACCTGCCTTTTACAAACCTTGCCTTACCTGCTCCTGCTGCGAACAGGAGGATGAACCGGCCAGCCGGGGCACCGAGTTACTCAGAAATTACTGAAATTATTACAGAAATTCTTTTGAGTAAATCCTTCCAGAAGTATTCAAGAATTGTCTTTCAGATTTATACGTCCCTAAATCCAGAGTCAGCTTCAAGTGTAAGCAAGCACTAACACTTGAACTGTGTAAGGAGAGATCTGGAGCAGGGGATTAGAGAGAGGCAAAACGAAGCTACTTCGTTAAATCAAATATCAAATTTAGGGTGAAAAATAGCAGAATTAGGAAGTTTGGCCAGTCAAACGGTGAAAGTGGTTGCAAGGATATTTAGCTGTAAATGAGGCCCTCCTGCAGAAGCCCCCGGGGGAGGATGGCTCTCCCAGGAGACCTGACACGGTCATTCCACCTCCGGGGCCGAGGCCCCTCCAGCCGGGAGCGGAGGGCTCGGGGCGTGCGCGGGTGGAGTTGTGTACACTGAGCTCCCCAGACAGCCACAATAAATTATCTCATTAGTAAACCCAGGGTAGCTGCGCTGCTCAGCACATACCCGGCCTCCCACCGCACAGAAAAACTTTGCGTCTAATTAACCAAATCAAAGGTCCCCAGAGGCGGCTGAGAGGGACGCGCTCAGCGTGAAGCCCCGGCTCCTTCAGCAAGTTGTTCTGCACGCAGTGGAACTAATGAATCTTGATTTCTTACGGCTGGAGCTCTGGCATTCCCTGTGCCCCCTGCAAGGCCGTCCTCCCCTCCCTCCAGCACATGCCGAGCCTCTTCCTATGGCCAGGAACAACCTGGGACAGGAGCCTGTGGTGTGGCAGCCCCAGCCCCACACCCTGACGGCTCATGGTGACAGCAGAAAGCCCAGCTGAGCTGCAGAGCTGAGTTTGCTCACTCTCATCTCCTCTCCTGCCTTTTCTCTCTCCTGTCTCTAAGGCCTCTCTTTGCTCTCATGGCTCGTCGGGACGGGGCCACACTTCTTCCCTTGAAGGAAAGGAAGCACACTTCTCCAGGAGGCACACCTGGGAAAAGGGAAAAGCGCAGGTGCTGCTGAGGCAGGGCTTTCAGTCACATTCCTCTGCTTTTACAGCTGCTCGGCCTCCTCTCTGTCAGCGGGAAAAGACAGGCAGGGGAACGCTGGATGTAAAATGGTGCTGTTCCAGCACAGCTCCCGGGCCAGGAGAAGAAGGATTTGGGGGTGTTGCCCCTCACAGCGGTGTTTGTTTGAGGAACAATCCTTTTCTTTGCTCAGCGGTGCAGGAGCTGCAGCTCCCCCTGCCCGCCCGGCTCCTGCGCCGAGGGGAGGCTTTGCTTTTCTCTTCCCCTCGTGCTGGAAATTTGACTCTACAAAAACACTTCCCCAGCAGCTAATTGCCAGCCCTGCAGTGACTTAGCTCTCTAATTCCTGCCAGTCAATGAACCAGCCCAAAGAGCTGCTTTCCATATTTCGCTGAATGTATCAGCACAGCCCTAGAGAGAGGACATAGCTGGGACTTTTTTTTTTTTTTTTTTCCTGGACATCTTCTGGATCCTGCTCAATTTTGGAAATGTCTTTCTCTCCACTGGGCATAAGGAACATGCAAAGATGGAGGGCCCATTCCAGGGAGACACTGAGGAGACATGGACCCACAGAGGCCCTGGAGACTAGCAGGGGTGCCAGGGAAGAGATGATTGTCAGGAAATTGCTTTGGAGGTAAAACTGGCGTCGTCCAGCCTGTCTCTTCATGATTTGAGGGCTCATCATCCTCTTTTCGTGGATTCCTACTGCCCAACAATGTCCACACCTTGCAAACCGTTCCTTGATCTCCTGGTTTGTATCCAGAGGGCTGCTGCAGCAATTGTAATGCTGGGCAATGCCTTAGACCACATCATTCCTCCCTTCCCTCCTCCCTGGCCGCCTCCTTTCCCTGCCCCAATTGCGGAGCGCTCATCTTCCCTCTGCCAGCCCCTCATTATGCACCTCTCCTCATTATCCACGCGGTGCTAGAGGCCGTGTTCATCACCATTCCAACAAGCCCCTTCCTGCTCTCCTGGCGTGTCCCACAGCTGGCAGGAGCACCCTGCGAGGGTTGGCAGAGCCACCGCCCCGTGCCCCCGGAGCGCTGCGCTGTCACCGCACCGGCAGCGCCTGACCCGGCAGCGGACATGGAGCCCGCGGATCGCTCTGCTCCCGCACGTAGCAAGGGGCAGCACAAGGGGCACGGCCTCAAGCTGTGCCAGGGGATGTTTAGATTGGAAATTCGGGAAAACTTCACGGAAAGGGTTGTCCAGCGCAGGCACCGCTACCCAGGGCAGCGCTGGAGTCAGTCTCTGGGGATGCTCAGGAACCGCGCGGGTAGGGCAGGTTAGCGGTGGCCTTGGCAGTGCTGGGTGAAGCCTGGACTCGGTGATGGGTTCGGTGTTTGGTGTCTCGGTGATTGATCCCATCATTGATCCCGTGATCGATCCCGTCATCGATTCCCGCTCCCGGGGCCGCACGGGCCTGGCGCGCCCTCTGCCGGGGGCTGGAGGGCGGTGCGTAGACCGCGCTGCGATGTCTGCGCATGCGCCCCGCGGGAACCGCCCCGCCACTCAACGGGGCGGGGCCTGGCTCGGGCCTCCCGTGTGCGCGTGCGCGCTGGGTCACGTGGGGGCGCGGGCCGCCTTAAGGCGGGGCGCGGGGCGGGGCGCGCAGACAGCGATGGCGCGCGGTGGTAGGAGCGTGTCCCGGCCCGCCGCGCCTCCGGCGCACGCCAGGTACCGGGGCTGGGCTCGGCTCTGCGGGCACACCGGGCACGCCGCCCTCGCTGTGCCGCCTCCCATGACTCCCTTCTCTCCGCAGCCCGGCCCCAGCGGCCCCGGCGCCCGCGGCGCAGCCGGCGCAGCCCGGGCTGATGGCGCAGATGGCGAGCACGGCTGCCGGCGTGGCCGTGGGTTCCGCCGTGGGACACGTCGTGGGCAGCGCCATCACCGGCGCCTTCAGCGGCGGCTCCTCCGAGCCGGCCAAGGCGGCGCCTGCCCAGGTGCGAGGGGAGCCGGGCTGTGCCCTTGGGCCGCCCTTGGGTGGGGATGCGGGGCTGCGGCCGAGGGGAGCGGGGCCGTGCGGGGAGGAAGGGAAGGACGGACGGACGGGAGGCAGCCGTCCCCCGCTCAAGGGACGGGAGCGCGCTGGAAGAGGCTCCGCTGCCGCCGGGCCGCCCTGACCGGGCCCGTGGCCGCAGGAGCCCCGGCCTGTGATGCAGCAGTCGCCGTACGGACCGTGCCACTATGAGATGAAGCAGTTCCTGGAATGCGCCACCAACCAGAGAGACCTGACCCTGTGCGAGGGCTTCAACGAGGCCCTGAAGCAGTGCAAGTACAGCAATGGTGAGTGTGCCCTGTGTCTGCAGGAGGGAACTGCTGCCAGCAGGGCACCACAGAGGGTTTGGAGGTTGCAGAAGCGATCTTTTGGGGATATAGTGCCCTTTAGGGCTTTAAGCAGGAAGCAGTTGTGTCTTTCCCGTGTCCTGAACAGCAGCAGACAGCTGGAAAGGAAAGGAGAAATGATTCTGGCTATGTCTCTGTGAAGGTTGGGAGGCTGTAAGTATCTTCTTAGAGGGTCCACTCTTGCTGCCATGAGCAGTGTGCTGCTCTCCCTGGCTGATTGTCTAATTGCTGCTGCATTTGGTACAAGCTGTTGTCAGTAGTTAGATCATGATCTGGTTACTTAGGGGGAGAGAGTTTTTAACTCCAGCTGCTGGAACATGTACCTAATGCTGCACTTCTACTTCTTCCCTGTAGGTGTTTCTTCTCTCCTGTGAAGAATTTGCCCCCTCGTAGGGAAGAGGATGATGGTGTAGAGCCCTGCTATCCACAGGGAATGGAAAGACAGACAGGGAGTGAGCGAATGAGCTGGAGAGAGCAGACTGATCGGACAGGAGTATTCTAGTGGTAATTCACTTCTGAACTAGTAGGGAAGGAAAGGAATGATTGGACCCAAGGGTCTTCAGTATTCACATAGCGCTGTATTTATTACAGAGAAATAAAAGAATTTGTTTGGACCTATCACTTGTGCATGTTCTTTATTTTATTCCCAACTCAAAATTAAGCTACCAAAGCGTTAACATTATCAGCCAAAGGACAAGGCACAAGTGTGTATTTCCTGCAAACAGGGGGCACAGCCTAGCAAGGACTGTGCTTGCATGACTTGGCAGGAGGATATCCAGACACTGGCTGCCCTCCAGGCAGAGGAAAGGCTGCAGAGAGGTAAGCCAGCATGTGCCCACAGTATTTGCAGTGACAAATTTCTATAGATATCTTCTTCCTGAATACCTGTCCTGACCTCAAAGCTTAGCTAGTGTGACCTGTCTGGCTGTGGGACTTGGCTGATCTGACTTTAAAGCTTCAGCAGGTTATGCAATGCTCTCAAGGTCACTGGCATCAGGTGAAGTTTGGAGCTGCTTTCCTCTCTCAGTCACCTTGGTGGCACAGCCTCGTGACTGCTGCCCATGGACTGGCCTCTAGCAGGACACCCTGTTCCTCATATTGGCATAAGAGGGAATTCTGAGGACTCAGCTGGAGTTTCAGTGGCACAGCAGTGAAACTGGGACACTTTCAAATACCTAACATGCATTTTTCATGGCAGAATGAGCCTTTTAACCTTTTGATCTCTGACTGTTGAATAAAGGACAAGTTCTCAGCCCCTTTCTGGGATCTGTGAGGAAATCCAAGCCTGGATGGTAAATGCTGGCAGCAGATGCTGTTAGCAGGTACTGGAGGCTGGTGTTGAAAGTCCTGCCCCTTCTAAATGTCAGTCTAAAGTTCTTGGTAGAGATGTCCTGAGCTGTGCCTGGCCTTATCAGGGGTGTCTTGTGTTCTCTTGAGAGACAGCCAAGGGAGAAAGCAGATGAGAGAGACTAAAAGCCCAAGTGCTCCATGTGCTGAGCTGTCCTCCATGTGTGAGCAGGGAGGAACCACTCCAAAGTTGTTAATTCCCTTTCAGAAATGAGTCTGTTACACTGTTGGTGTGTTGGCCTGTGTGGACAAGCTAAGAACCAGCAGCAGCACCTGCAGCAGGTGTGTTCTGCCTTTGACCCATCTTGGTAAAGTGCTGCCTCTGCAGCTGTGGGGGCTGGCTGTCCCTGGAGCAGCTCCTCCTGGGGATTGCAGTGGACAGTCCCTGCAGGGCCCCTGCAGAGTGGTGCAGTGGGAAGCAGACCCATGCAGTGATAGCAGTGCAGGTCCTTGTCTCTGGGGAGTGCAGGCCATGCCATGGGAACACGAGACCCCTTGAGGCAGGAGGATGGTGCTTGTGCCTGGTTGTGGTGCAGCTTGGGATGTGGGGTGTGAAGCTCTGGGAGGGGCAGGGGGTCCCAGAAGAGGGGCTCAGTAGCAGGGGGCTCTTGCTGTGCTGGGAATAAGAACCTGGGCAGGTGTTTGGGCCCTGGTGGAGGCTGTGCTGCCTGTGTGACCAGCAATGGGTCTGTTCGTCATTTAGGGGTGTTCTTGACCTTCAACCTCTTCTTGCTCTGTAAGGTGGTCCTGTTCCTGGCTCGGGTGCTGGTGTGAGGCTGAGCCTTCTGCAAGGAGCCCTTCTTCCTCTGGTCTGTCCTCTGGGTCTTTCCTGAGAGTTGCTGCAGCTGCTCTGTGGAATGACCAAGCCCTACCAGAGTTGTATTTTCCTGCTGTGTTGGTCAGTTGCCCATTCCATGTTGTGCAAGGCACTGCCAACCTGTGAGACTACAGCCTGGGAGAGACTTGAGGGTTTCCCAATCTCTCCTGATGTCCTCCCCTTCCTGTTTGTTCCAAGGAGATGACCTCTTTGCCAAGTGGACAAGCTGGGTAGGCCTCTGCCTGGTGTGGAGTGTCACTCTTAACTAGGACGGATCCTGCACACCAGCCCTGCTTGTCCCCTCCCTTGGTGCCTGACAGCACTCACTGCCCACAGCCACGAGAGCCCTGAAGGGGCACGGGGGATTAGAGGTCCCACAGGTGCTGTATGAGGGCTGGTGGGAACAGGAGTCATGCCTGCACCCTGACTCCTTTGTGGAGGTGAGGTGGGTGCCTGGCTCTTACCTGGCAGGTCAGGGTAATGTTTCCCCAGGTCTTCCAGCAAGGATTCATAGCAGGTGGCTTCAGAGTTTTCTTCTCCTGCCAGCAGAATGGGAGAAATGGATTAGTCTCTCTCCTGGCTGTAAACTGAAGGCTTGTAACTGGGGCAGGTGGTTCTGCCCAGGAAAAGTTCCTTCTCCCCTGGAGCAGCCCTTGGACAAACAAAGGCTCAGCTCTAGCTCTTCATCTGAGCTGGCTTCTGCCTCCTTGGAGCTCCTGTGCTGTGTCCAAGTGGCCGCTGAACAGGGCCCTCTCCAAAGCTCCCCCAAAGCAGAGCAGAGACTTCCTGGCCCAGAGGCTGAGCTGTGCTGTGTGGAACTTACGGACAACTCTGATGAGGATGTAGCGCTGCCTTCCCTGCAGGTATTTACTGGCATATTCAGATGCAGGATCCTCCACTTTGCTCAGGTTCATCAGGGTGCCCTTTTCATCCACGAGGTCGATGCAGTCTGGAGAGAGAGACGTGGTGAGGGAAGCCCAGGGTGCCCCTGTGTGGCCAACATCAGCTTATGGGGTTTAGAGGTATTTTCCTTGGCAAATTACACTTCAAACAGAATCTGTTGAGATCTGGGGAGCGGGAGGTTTGCTGTCCCTTTCCCTGTGTTTTGGGATGTTCTGTGACTCCCTCTGCTGTTCCTCTAGGGGTGAGTGGCAGTCACTTGGTGACCACAGCCCAGAGCACTCGTACCTTCAGGCCTGCACTGACACTTCCACTTCAGGTGCCCCGTGAGGGTCTGGACGCAGCAGAGCAGGTTCACCATCTCTTGGCAGTTGGCTGCAGACAGGGAATGAGACCTGAGATGGGAGCGTGGTCACTCTAAACCCAGGGACCACACGGGCACAACAGGGGGCTGAGAGGTGCCCAGTGTGGCCAGCGAAGGCAGGATCCCCCCGTGGCATCAGCAGGGCTTTGAGCAGCTGCATTACAGCCATGGCTGCTGGGAGTGGGTGCTGAGAGTGCCCCAGGCCAACGGGAGAAGATGGTTCTGATTGATGAAGTGCCTCTGTCCTTCAGCTTTGTTTCATCAAGCATGAGTAGGAAAAAGCAGTGAGCCCTGGTCCTTGCCAGTCCCCTGCTACAAGCTGGTCCCAGTCACAAGGGGAAAGCTGGAGATTGTTGCTGAGTCACCTGAGGATATTTTGGCCATGAACTCTGTCCCAGTCACAAGGGGAAAGCTGGAGATTGTTGCTGAGTCACCCGAGGATATTTTGGCCATGAACTCTGACCGAGTTTGTCACAATTGAGAAATCCCCCAGGGCTGACACACGTCAGTAGTCAGAGGTGGGGATCCAATTCAAATAGCAGAGGGAGCAAAGGCTTAGGACTGTGTGTGTCTGATGGCTTCAGCCATGAGTGTCTGGGGTCAGGCCAAGGCTTTCAGCCAGCTGGGTGAGGTCAGGGCAGGGGTTGCTCATTCCTTCCCACAAATACCTGCTCTCTGAAACTGAGAGCCAGGATTTGAGTCAGGGAACCCTTCCCACCTCAGCCCAGAATGAAGGAGCTCTGCTAGCAGTTGGCACTTGTGCCCCATGGCTCTTCTGGTTGTATCTAGATAAGCAGGGCCCCCTCTGGTGATTTCCCAGAGCTGCCAGGCTGGAAACTCATCCTCACCTCCAGCCTCTCTCCTTGTGACTACTCAGCTCTGCTGGAGTGGTTTTCCTCCATGATTCAGTGTAGGGGTAATAGATCTCCCATTTTTTCAAGCAGGTGAGGTGCAGAATGCTGCTGTGCCCTGGCAGAGCTCTCCTGGCTGTTCCCCAAGCACTGGGCACTGCTGTGCACCAGGGGCTGTCCCTCCCTGTCCCCTGTGGGGGTGACGAGGATGGGTCCCAGTGCCCGGGTGGCCACAGGGGGCTTTCCCCACGTACCTCCGAATCTCACTTTGGCGAACATGGATGGAGTCGCTGTGCCCCTGGCAGGGCTGTGGGGCCGGGTCCCTTCCTGCAGGCAGTGCTGGGAGCTGCTGGAGAGCCCAGGACACGCAGGCTCAGTTCCCACTGACGCTGTTGTGGTTTCAGTAGCCAGATCGCCCAGCAACGGTGAATGGCCCCTGCAGATTCCCGAGCGTCCTGCGGGGGCAGAGAGGGGAGCCAGAGCAAGGGCTGAGCTGAACAACAGCCTGCTGGGAATGCTGCCTGCTCCATGGGGTCCCCAGATGCTCTGAATTTCAGACTTTTTGTAGTCTCGTGTTTCCTGTTCTCCCCATTTGTCCTGCAGCTCATGTGGTGGTGCCACATCTGCTCACCCTGCTCCTAAGTGATCCCAGCACTGCTGCAGGGGCAGCCTGGCCTCCTCTCTGACCTGACTGGATGCCACTGGAACAATCTCCCTGAGGACCCTGCCTGTGCTGGTCCTACTGGGGAGCAGGAGGCAGTGGGGTTTTGCAGCCCCATGGTTGTACATGGTCATGTGCCAGCTGCATCTTCTATTTGGTGCCCAAATGTTGCTGTGCAAGTGCTCCTGCAGTCAGAGCCTTGTAGCATTCCCCTATTCCTGTGGAAAACATGGATGAAATCATGTTCCTGGGCTGCTCTGCAGATGGGGAGGGCCAGAATGGTGGGAAGCAGTAACACCACTGATGTGCTGCATTATCCAGTGCTCACTGCTCTGAGGACAAATTCCCTTTCTCTGGAATGCCCCTCTTTGCATGAGGATGTGATTTCCCTCTGTCTTGCCAGGCTTTATTCCACAGTCAGTCTAATCCATGGCCTTGACCTGCTCAGAGCTTGGGACAAGGTGTGTGACACTCCTCCCCTAGGACAGGTGCAGGGAGATTCGTGTTCATCTTGCCAGCACTTTGCAGATTTTGAGGAGCCCTGGTGGGCAACAGCTGGAGCTGTACCTGCAGTGTGCTCAGGAGCCTGGCTGCATGAAACACAAACTGGTACCTGCAGGGACAAACTTGCAAACGTGTTTGGCTTGGGGCCTGTGGGTGCTGCCAAGGGGAGGGAGTGGCTGTCCCTGGGTGGTGATGAGGTGGCACTGGCAGGGGCTGGGCCTGCCTGTGGAGGGCAGGAGGCACCCATGAGCTCTGGCACATGAGAAGTGCCCTCGCTGCTGAGGACAGCCTGGGCTGGTGGCCGTGTGACAGTGTCCCGTGACAGGTGTCACACACAGGAGGGGTGTCACGCCCGCTGAGCCGGTTGCCGTTGGCTGTAACGTCTGCTGTCCTTCCGCAGGAGGCAGCAGCTGTGCTGCAGCCACCTCTGCTCCCTGGGGACACACCTCCTGCCCGCTGGCCTCAGCAGCCTCCCACCACGGCTGCTGCTCCTGAGGGAGCCCTGGTGAAGAGGCAGCACCATCAGCAGGTCTCAGCTCCTGCTGCAAGTTACACTGAGACCCTGCCAAGTCATTCCTGTCACAGTGATGGAGCTGCATGAAGGGAGCAGCAACTTTCCTTATGCTGCTTCTGTGATGGGACAGCTGCTTCCCCTGATCTTCCATTGTCCCTGGTGGCCTCCAGCCTGCTGCCTGCCCAGGGCATCGTTGGCATGGTGTGGCTCAGGCTCCTGGCCTCCTGCGTGCCTGGCAGCAGAGGGCTTGAGTGTGAGAGCCCAGGGAAACATTTCTGCTCCTCCCATCAGCAAACAGAGATGGTCAGCAATGCCACCCCACTGCCCAGGGCATGGGCTGGTGGGCTGTGGCTGTGTTGGTGCAGCCGAAGGAAATGGGCTGGGGGGAAAGTGGGTGACTCTCAGCCCCTCCCTGAAGCCCAGCTGCAGCAGAGCGAGCAGCCCCGGGGAGCTGAGTCCCTGAGCCCCCTGTGTCATTTACATACATCCCGCCACTGCCCACGGCACCACCCTGGCTTTGTGCAGCACTCCAGACCCTCTCTGAAACAGCCTCCCTGCCTCTGCCATGGCCCTGGGCTTTGCTGTCCTGCTCCTAGTGGGGACGCTGGGCACAGGTAAGGGTGGTGTGGCCTGGGGGGCACTGCAGGGTGGTGGGCAGGCCTGGGCTGTCCCAGAGGAGGTTGGTTTGAACATGGTTGGTTTTGCTCCAGGGCTGTGTGATGCGATGAGCAGGATGGTGGTTGGGTAATGGTATCACCTCAAGGGAGCTGAGGGTCGTTTTGGGGCTGAGGGTGATGGGGGCACGGCTCAGCCCCTCACTCACTGCATCCTTGGTGTGTGCAGCTTCCAGGGCTCAGCCTGTGCTGACCCAGCCACACTCCGTGTTTGTGCTGCCCGGGCAGAGCGCTCGGCTCTTCTGCACCCTGAACCCCCAGTACAACATCAGCCACTTCGGCATCTCCTGGTACCAGCAGCGCCCGGGCCACTCCCTCACCTATCTGCTCTATTATAACTCCGAGCGAGACAAGCACAAGCCTGCCGAGACTCCCGACCGCTTCTCGGCCACCAAAGACCTCGCCAGCAATGCCTGCATCCTCACCATCGCCTCAGCCTGCCAGGATGACAACGGCACCTATTACTGCTCCCTGTCACCTGCCCTCAAATGGCTCTAGAAACGGGGAACTAAAGCTTCCTGCGCTTTCCTTGGCGACCCTGACGTGCTCTCTGCAGGGAGAGCAGCAGTCCTGGGAGGGATGGGAAAAATCCAACTTTGAATGCTTGAGCATGCCCGGCAGCGCTGCGTTGTGCTGGGAGGTGCAGCAACCTCCTGTGTGTCCCCAAGCGTCCCCCATGGGGCATGAGACAGCCCGGCCCGGCCGCAGAGCCGCCAGGGCCTCCTGCTGCAGCGGGAGGATGGAGCGCTCGCCTCCGGCTTGGCTTTCCTGGGCTCTTCCAGCACCTGGCACGAAGCGGCCTCGACCTGGCTGGGGCTTCCGCAGAGTTTGTCTCACCTGGCAATAAAGGTTATTCCTCATCCCCGCGGCTCGTGTCGTGTGTACCCGGCCAGGGGGGCGGGCAGGAGGGGCTGCGGCCCCGGCGGGGTCTGTGGGGCCGGGCGGAGCCCTCAGCCATCCCTGGAGCAGCCTCTGCTCCCACAGCACCGCCCTGTGCTCCTGCGGGGACAGGGACACGCGTACCCCCGCCAGCAGACGCGGGGACTTCGTGGGGGCACTTTCACACACAGGGATGAAGGATTTTCCCACAAATTCCCCAGAGAATCGGGAAAAATGCCGGGATGGTTTGGTTTTGTTTTTAATGACTGCGCATGCTCAGTTTGGGGCGCGCGCGGCGGCGAGCGTTAAGACCCAACGGCGGGCGCTGATGTCACGTGAGGAACATCCGGCGCTACCATTGGCTCAGGGAAAGACAAAATCACGCTCGTCACTTCCGGGTTACCTCAGTGCGCGTCGGGGTCCCGCGGTGATCAGGTCGGGTGTTCAGCATATGCGAAAAGCCACGCTATGAAAAGCCAGTGTCCACAAAAGAGACAGAGGAATCCCGCAACTTTATTCGAATAAAGGGAGAGAGTCCACTATGCCATATCCCCGTGGGGTCTCTCTCGAGATTTCAGAGGACGCAGCCTCCTTTTATCCTAAACTCCCGGCCGCACGTTGCCCTCTTCCTTTCCCCATTGGCTGAGGTACACTGGCAGGAGCTGGGCATTGGATTGTGTAAAGCAAGCATGGGATAATCAATTCTTGTCTTCATGTAACTGAGTCCTATTCATTATGTTTGTCAAAGGTGAAGATCAGCTTGAATTTGGCGTAAGGGGGCTCCAAGGGCTAAAAGGAAGCTGCTGTCTCCTTGCTGAGATGCAGGTGTGAAACATTTCAGGATCTGCTGGAAATGCCTAAGAGTTGGATGAGGCTGGCAGCCCCTTCCTGCCCTTCCCTGGAGCAGTGTGGAAAGGCACAGGCAGGCCTGGGAAAGGTGCTGTGGAGAGCTCAACTCCACCCTTCTGCACAAACAGGAGTCAAGCACGTTTGAAATACCAAGGCCTGAACAAGTTAAAGCAAAGAAACTTTCCCTGCTCCCTGTCAGCAAGGGGACAGCAGAGAGCTGCTCACAAAACTGGCGTCCTCTGAGGTAACTGCTGCAGAGTAACAAGGAAAGTGTTTAGAGACAATAAACATCCCATCCTAGGCAGATCCCTGCTCTTCTCTTGTGCTAGGGGACTTTGGCAGAAGAACAACTCCATTGGAGTTCTGAATGGTTTAAACTCACTAAGAGGAACATAAGTACTACAGTGACAATCCCAAGACAATTCCTTTAGACTAAGGAGGAAAAAAAAAAGCCCTACCAACTTTAGGCAGGATCTAAAATATCCCTTCTAGCTGACACAGCAAAGCAGGGACTGAAAGGCACCCACAACTAGCTATGCAAAGCAGCCATACTTCAGCCAGTGACCCAAATGAAACGAATAAATAATTCATAATTACATACGTAGTGTACACCATGCATGTCAAGAAGGGTTCCAGAGAGAAGCACAGCAGGCATGCTTTGCTCTCTGAAAGTCCTCCAGTTACCACTGGAAAGACTCTGGACTGCACAGACACAACTGAACCTCCATTTACAGCTGCAAAGCCACATTGGATATTTTCCATATTTTCCCCATGATGTTCTAGAGCCTAGATTGACTCCACAATTCCTGAAATTTAGAGGAAGTATTCAAAGAATGCACTGGCACAGTAGCACAGTACCCAGCAGGTACTGTGACAGCACTCCAAAGCCGGAGCATAAATAATTGCAGAAAGCAAGGTTCAGTCCTGAAGAACTTAAGTTCCTGACTTCCTCTCTTCACCTCTGGGTTTGCCCCACATACAAGACAAGCTTTTTTACACGGAGGCTTTGGTAAAGCAACAGCTGCTGTCTTGTTCTTTTGGGTTCAGGTCTCCAGTTCCTTCCTTGTGCTCAGACCTGCAGCTCTCAGACAGGCAGGAGCTCTGGGGGGTACTCGCCGTAGCAGTACTTGGCAATTGGGTCTCTGTAGGTGTTCTCATGCTGCACACTCTGCCAGGGAAGGAGGAGAAGCTTTAACAATACACACACAGTGAAACAAGGCAGCCCTTCACTGAGGGACAAATCCCACAGCATTTATGCACAGTTAAAGAAAATCCCGAATTCTTCTACACATCAGAGTGTCTTTGGAGGCAAAGATCTCTGCATTGCCAACCTGCAAGAGCCACCTGATGTATCACAGCACTGCAATGTTGAACCAGAGCCTTTTCAAGAGAGTACTCAACTAGGTAGGAATGGATTTAATTAAAAAAAATAGATATGTTTAGGCAGTATCATTAAATGTTCTAAGCCAGCAGAGCACAATAAAGTTGGTACTAGAGATGTGTGCATTTTTCTTGATAAACGGTAGAGTTCAGATTTTATGGATAAAAAATCCCAGTAACTTTGGAGACATTTGGAACTCTACCCTTTGCAGTCCATCCCTATTGCTACCTGAAATCCTGAAGCTGCAGGACATGGCCAACAGCACTGTCTAAAAGGACCACTGCCTGTTTAGACCAAAATTTCTAATAAAATCACATGGGTAACAGAAGTTCACCTCTGTCCTTAATAAGCAAAGAAATTACAACACAGTTTTTGAGTTACTATGCAGATGATTGTCAGCACATGGTTAGTCTCCAACGGTACTATAAAATAAAGAGCACTCTGAGGTTACCGGGAACAGCTCTCACTGTTTTCATCCCAATGAAAGTTGGATGAAAGTTTTCATCTTCCCCAGAACTCATCTGAGATCTTCCCTGGTCACTGAACTGTCTCTTTTTTAGTTAAGCCCCTCTTTTCTAAAGAGAATGTGCAACTTGTCCTGCTCTAAGTATGTGCTTTGCCTTCAGACTGGCTCTCAGCCACAGCCTCAACTTTTATGAAAATACAAACACGACACACCAGCCATTCACAGGATTGAGCTCCATTTTCCAAGGGCACTTTTTTGGGCCCTGGGCATGTGCTTGTTCCTCACCTGTGATGAAGTCCTACATTTGGCCAGACACAGCTCAAAGTGATCTTCCACTGCCATGAAGAGGTTTTGGAAAGCAATCGCTGCCCGGTTCAGGAACCGCTCCAGGAGATGTTGCTGAAGTGGTCAGCAAAGAGAAGGCAAAAACCAGAAACACTGCTTCAGAAAGGAGTAATCAAAGCCCACCCTAACCTATAAAGCTCAGGTATCAGAGGAACAGTAAGCAATTCCACTTAGGAATTCTAGCAAGCACTGACAGGCCAGTGCCTCAGAACCCCAGCAGCAGGACAAGAATCTAAGAGAAGCTCACAGAATACAAGGAAATGCCAACTACAAAACTAACACGGGCTGGAGTAACTCTTCTGCAATCATTTCCCTTCAGCAAATGCAATTCCCCTGAAGCTGGAACACTTTGCAAGGCTCCCAGTATCTCCTCCCAAAGGTGGGAAGGATGAATTTTGTTCAAGCTTTATCTATAGCTTGCCATATGCTCCTTGGAGGCTTTCCTCATCCTTCCAAGGAAAGAACTGTCCCTCTAAGTGAAAAACTCCTTGCAAAGCAGCTCTTTCAGCCCCAGGTGAGCAGCTGAGAAGACCTGGGAAGCAGGAGAAGGTCCATCACCTTGCTGGGCTGCAGGCAGCAGGACACACAGTACTCGTAGACGCTGCAGCAGCCGTTGGGCAGGCAGCTGTCACAGCTGTACAGCCTCGTGCTGGCCACGTTCACATTGCAGCAGCCATTCACCAGCAGGTCCTTCCTCTCACAGATGTAGCCTGGAAAACACCAACAGGAGTGACAACTGGCAAGGGACGCCCCTCTGTGTGTTCTACAAAAATCTGCAGTAAGAATCACATTCCTTAAGAACAGGTTTGGTTATCATTCAGTAGATTATGATCCCCCTCAGTCCTGTGTAACCATTCTTTGAAATGGAGAGCAGTGTTTCAAACAGCCTGGTGTTATCTGCACAACTATTATATCCTGCTCTGATATGTGCTGTACACACACTATGAGTATTCAAATGCAGATTATTTAAGTTCTGGCTTTTTTTGGGCATAGTTCCTTGTTGTGAAAGGAGAAATGGGATTGGCATTGATTATATTGGAAAAAAACCATGACATGGCATTTTTTCAACAGGTCTGTGTCTGGATAATTCTCTTACAGTTCAGTATGAAGATACTTAGATTTAGCTCTGCAGGATAATGTAATATTCACTGCTGAGTGGAATCCTTAATTGTATAGAAATATGGTGTATATCCTTATGGAAACGGTACTACCACAGTGTTAGACTGCGAGAGATCTGTAATTTTCAGAGATCTTATGAACTAGCAGTAAGCCTAAGTCAGGCAGTGCCAAATTTAACATTGATGTTAATTACAAAAGATGTGGTGTGTTTTCTATAGCCTCCATTCGAGGCCAGGAAAGATCCAGGGTGTAAGCAACGAGCACAGTGCAGGGCAGGAAAGGGTCTTTAACTTATATCACTGAAAACAAGTGGTTAACAACCTCAGGTTTACAAGGGTCAGATAAGCTTGGTAATTGTAACTGAGCACTAATTACAGCAGTCCTGAGCTGCCTCCATACAAGGGCAAGGTTTCATCAATTGCTCTCCCTACCCCCCCTGACAGCAGGAGCACACTGCAGGGAGACACCAAGAGCTCTGGAAGCAACCACGGCAATCTGAGCAGGATTAAACCTCTGTGTTCTGTAAAAAGGTAACTGGAATTCTTTCACTTTAGGGTGGTCACAGTCACACTCATGCAGCCCTGGGCCTGAGTCTGGCCTGCTCAGAACCAAAGCAGCAAAACTGAGCCAGCCAGAGGAGAACAGGCCAAGGGCCGAGTAAAAAAGCCTTCATAAAGAGCAGTTGTGACATGAAAAGTGCCATCAGCACTCAGACAGGAAAAGCAGCATTCAGCACTGCCACATGCAGAATAAATTCAACTAAATATCAACTATACCCAGTTCATCTGTAATGAGGAGCTTCCCTTGCACAGAGTTCCTGCACTGGTTGCTCAGCTGACTGCTGTTCCCCGAGCTGAACTTCACCTTCCACATGATGGGCTGCTCATGCTCCTGCACTTGGAGGAGATTCCGATCTCTCACCATCCTCTCTTCCTGCAGGGAAAAACAGGAGTGCAACCAAACATACAAGTGCCTTCTGCCACTTCGATCCACGTGCCTTTCCCAGGATTAAAGATGCCTAGTGCTTGTAAACTCCAAAGCACAGGAAACTCCAGCATCAATACAATCAAACAATTTACTACTTGTAGTATCTTACTTCATACTATACACGACAGGAAGATGCACAGTAAAGTGAGGGTATTCAAGTTCACCATGGATCAGCTAACACAGTCACTACAACGACAAAAGTAGTATATGTTATATTAGATAACCACAGCTGAACGTATTTCTCTTTCATGAGCCCTCTGCCAGTGGAATCACCACTCCCAAGAGACACAACAACTACCAAACCCACCGGAGAGAGTTTCTTTTCCCAGTTTTGGTTCAAACCACTACTGCTGTCAAACATAAAATCAGGCATTCCTATGTTAAACCCTCGCGTCTATTAAACATTTACAGCGTCTTTCTTACGGCAGCATTACCCAGGAGTTCGGTGACAGCACCTGAAGAACAAAGTCACCGTGGGCTAAGGGATGTTTCAGCCCACCCCGCGGCGTGTCGGGGCAGCGGCGGGCACTGACCTGCTTGAAGGTGCTGGTGATGAAGTAAACGAGCGAGAGCCCGAAGACGACGCCGAGCACCCACCGCTTCCTGAGCAGCCGCCGCCAGAGCACGGCCCCGCAGGGCACCATGGCCGGGCGAGGGGCAGCGCCGGCATCACCGGCGGGCCCGCAGCGAGCAGCGCCTAGCCCCGGGCGGCCCCAGCGCGGCCCGAGCGCTTCCGCCGGCGGGGCGGGGAGGCGGAAGCGGCGGCCGGGCGTGCGCGGGGCGGCACCGGGACTGACACCGATACCAGCACTGACACCTGCACCGGGACCGACACCGGCACCGGCACCGAGCCGCTGGGTGCGGGGGCACCGCGGGGCCGGGCCGGGCCACTGCGCCACGGGCTCCAGCGGGAACCGCCTTTCCCCACCTAATCGGGAGAAAAGGCCTGGCTTACGTCTGTGTGTGTGTGTACGTATATATCTGTGTGTATGTATAGAATTGTATTTTTATATATGTATTATATGTATAACTGTATCTACATCTATATCTATATCTCGAAATGTATGTCTATATGTATATTATGTATATTATGTACATGTGTATGTGTGTATATATAGATGTATATATGCATGTATATGTATAGAATCATATTAATAGATGTCTGTATATATATACGTGTATGTATGTATATCTACATATGTATATATATATAGCTATATATACATATGTCTATATACATAATGTAGATATGTGTGTATACATAGATGTATATATGTATTTATATATATAGAACCATATTAATAGATATGTTTGTATATACGTCTACACGTGTATGTATACCTATACATATATACGTATGCATATCTATAGATATGTATATATATGTCTGTATGTCTATACATGCATATTATGTATATATGTATATGTATATATGTATTTGTAGCTATAGAACTATATTATATATGTCTGTATATATGTGTATATACATGTATGTATACCCATACATATATATGTATGTGTGTATGTATAGAATTGTATTTTTTATGTATACGTATGCATATCTCTATATATGCATGTCTATATATGTATGTTATGTATCTATGTGTGTGTATATATAGAGATGTATATATGTATTTATATTTATAGAACCATAATAGTAGATATGTCTGTATATATATGCATATACATGTCTGTATATCTATACACATATTTATGTATATATGTATATATGTATATATGTATAGGACTGTGCTAATGGGTATGGAGGTACAAATGAACAGATCCATACCTATACATCTATGTATATGTAAGTATGTGTACCTATATGTGTACACATACATTTTTGTATGTATAGATGTATATATAAAATATGTATTATATGTGTGATATATTGTGTGCTACATGTGTATGCATATAAATGAGTTTATGTCTGTATGTGTTTATTACAGACACACACACACACACGTGTGTGTAATAAAAGATGTGTGTATGGACAGAATGAAGGCAGAGTCCAGCTCTGGGAGCACTCCCAGGGAGTGCCTGTGTGGGAAGCAGGGCTGCAGGTGCCAATCCCACAGGAAAATGCCCTGTTGGGTCATGAATGTGGGCAGGGCTTGAAGCACCGAGGGTTCCTGCACCTCTCTGCTTTTCCCCAGGAGGTGGAGAGGTAAAACTTTTTGTGCTGCGCTGAAAATTACTCTGTGTGTGCTTCTTCCAGGTGGGCCTGTGTAAGCCCTGGGGCCAGGTGCTGCCTTGAAGGACCTGGATGGGTTTGAAATCTGGGCTGTCTTGGACTCTCTGAAGCTCTGCACGCTCTTGGGCTTCCATCTCTCCCAGTGTGGCACCTTTCACCTCTGGATAAAGCTTTGTTCAGGTACTGTGCTTTGAGACAGCTGGCAAAGCCTTCCCAGAGCCACTGTGCCTTTACACATGGGCTACATATTTATGTATATATTATCATGTGTTATGAATAATGTTATAACTTTTTATATTCAAGAGTGTTTAGATCTTAGTCTACATTTTATTAAGTAGCTATTGCACTCTGGGGCCATTGTCCAGACTTTGCAAATGGCATTTCTGTAGATTAAAATGAATGAGTTGCTTGTTTAAAAGAATATTGTCATGAGCTAATTGTATTTTTTTTTCATTAAAAGTGTCTACACTTTTTCTTTTTCTTCCTCCCTCTCAGTGTTGCTTTGCGAAGCAGTTCCAGCAGGAAAGGAAGACAGGATCTCATTTCCCAAGAGGCTGTTGAGTGACATGTCACGTCGAGACCCACTGCTAGATGTCCCCATGTTCCTTGCCAGGACATGCCATCCCTCCTGGTGACTGCCACCTCCTGCAGAAGGGGCCCTGACTGATTCCTGCCCAGCCTGGACACCTGTGTGCCCCCATTTGCCATTCAAAGTTGTCTCTTCAAGAAACAAACGGGAGCTGGAGGTGCTCTGTCACGGAAGCAAATGGTTCCTGCCAGCCATGTCCCCAGCTGAGGGGGTCCCACAGCCCTCTGTCCCCAGGGCCTGTGCCAGGAGCCACACTGGGATTTGCTGAGCCACAGGGTTCATGTTGAGCGTGCTGTGTTTTAGGGTGCTGAGGAAAATGCAGAGGCGGCACAGCAGCAACACTGACACCGTGCCTCCTGAAAGGTAAATCCTCCCCCTACTACTTTCCTCCGTGTTCCTCTCCCAAGAGGAGTGTTCTGATTTAAGAGTAGGGGGTGTTTTAGAAGGTGAAAGCTCAAAGAGATCAAATTCCTGTGAGTGTGGTGTGGCTGGGCTTTCTGCTGGAGTCTAGGGATTCTAGAGACAAGTTTACTTTTCTCCTTCCTGTCAGTTACTGATTGCTGCCAACCACAGTGTTTCAGGATGATCCAGGGTGGCACAGCTGGCAGACAGCTGGCTGAGCATGGGCAGGATGTGTGGAGCTCTGGAGGAGGGATTGGATCCATGGCCCTGAGCTGTGGGGACCCTGGGCACTGTCAGTGTGCAAGGATTGACCTGTGTGAACAGGAACCATTTACACTTCTCTTATTGAGATGTTTAAAAAGTCTGCTGGTCTGAAGCTCCCAACTACTCTGACTTAGTGTTTTATGAAGAGTTTGGGTGACCCTTTAGCTCTTCCCAGAGTCTGTATCTATCTTCATGTATGTAAGTATTTAGAAGTAGAATAGCTCTAATTTGTTTCTGTAATTATAACATCAGCAAGGGAGCCTTGCCACTGTTGTTGTTCTGGTGCTACACATTCCCTGGTGCTTTCCCAGAGTTAGACTTTTTAAACTTTTATTCCTAAAGAAGAAACTAATCTAATTACTCCAAGACAAAGATGGAACTAATGAATTTCATTGCTCTGTTTGAGCTGAGGTTATAAGTGAAAGATCATTAGTAAATATTTTATTTTCTAAAGCGGTTTTGCAATTAGAGTTGAAGCCTTATGTCATGGCCATTGCTAGCATGGCACCATTCTTAGTTTCAGGGGGAAAGAAAGCCATCTTCAGTTTTTTCTGCATGATGCTTCTAATTTTTAACAGGGTAAATACATAGTCAGGAACAGAGGCTGAAGTTTTTCTAACTGTAGAAGGAAATGCTGTTGCCACTGGTCTTCACTTCTGTTGACTTCAGCAGCTTCACAATTTCAACAAACAAACCTTGTTTGTTTATAAACATGTCACAGATTAATTCCTTCCTGCTGAAAGCACACTCCGGTATCCTGGTAATATTATTCCAAACAATTGTTGTGTCTGTATTTGTAACACTGGGTTCCTCCCAGGCTCTTTGTTACATTCCCAGCCCTAAGCTGTGTATACATCCCTGAATTGTAATGTTAGGTGTGAATTTAAAGACCTGGCTGATGAATATTTTGGACCAGAAGGAGGTGTGCAGTGTCTTGTTGACTTGATTCCTTGCAGGAGCCTGTGGAGGGACAGTGGGAATGAGGTGCAGCTACAAAAAGCATTATTAGGAGTTTGCTTATTGGGAAGGTTTGGCCAGAGAGGTTTGAAGGTGTCCCCAGAGGGAGGTGAAAGGCAGAGCTCTGTGCCCTGTGAGTGCCTGGAGAGGCTTTGGAACCCATGGGGGAGAGAGGGTTGAGGGCCCAGGGTGTGCTGTCTCAACTTGGAACCACTATTCCTAAAGTTAGAGATCTCCTGGGATTCAAATCAGGAGGGATCAAAGCTCTGCAGCATGCCTTGTTTGTGGGATTTGCCTCTTGCTGACGTTAATTTATTGTTTACTCTCCTTTTGCAGGGTAGAGAAGTTTTTGCTGTCAGGCATTTACTGCCTGGTGATCATTCTACTTGTTACCTGCATTGTTCCCTCTCACCTAAACTTTCCCTGTATTGACTTCTAGTGAAGAAAAAAAAAAAAACCCCTGTTGTCTTTTGCTGTTAGGATAAAGGTATTTAGACTTTCCTTTTGGAATCTGGCTGCATTCCAACATGCTTAGGAAAGAATCAGTGCCAGGCCAGTACCCAGTAATTTGGGTACATCCGTGCCCAATTTGCCAAAGATCTCAAAATAAAAGAATGTATCTGGACCCATGAGCACATCCTTCACTTTTGTGTCAGGTCAGGGACACACAAGCAGCTCTCAGCACTTCTCTTCACCTGGTGATTCTGTCTCTTCTGGTGCAATTCATCAGTGGACAGGTAGTGATTGTCCCAAAATCAAGACAGAAGATATTGGGAGTAGGTCATTGCTTTGAGTTAGCTTGGTTAATTTGTTTATAATAGGCTTAACTTGGTGGTGCTGTGTCAGGTTCCATGAAGTTTTGTATGTTTTTCTCTAAATACTCAAATCATTTTAGAGGATACTGGATTTGGTATTGGACGTATTATTTCTTCATTTTTTTCCAGAAGCAAACTGGTTGGTTGGGAGCTTCATTCCTTGGTGAAGGAACTGCCGAGTTCTAGTCAGGTCTGGAGAGGTTCTCTGGTCTTCTCTGAGGCATCTGGTTATTGGCTTCTGGTTCTGCAGCTGTGACTCCTGACAGAAAATAGAGGGAAAAACATCTGCAGACCTTGGTGTTCTGATAGTGCGAGAAGAACTCTGGAACCACTGCAGGCAGGGCTGGGCTAGAACACCACCAACCTCTGTACCTGAAATAAATGGGCAAGGAGACCAGCTCCTTTTTAATGCCTTTATTAAGATCAGCTCTTGGTGGGGGCCCAAGGAGGTTGCACACACCGCACATGGGCGCTGCTCCCGATGGATGCCGCAGAGCAGGAGCTGTTCAGCTTTGCCGGGCGGCAGAGCTGAGGCTGCCCTTCCTCACGAGAGTCCCTGGGACGTTCCGCTGGCTCGTTGGAAAGTCTGGGTGGTCATGCGGAGAGGGCACTATTTAAGTTATGGTGACAAGATATGAACCCCCAGCAGGTAGCCTGATGTTTTCCCTACTCACTGATGTAGTTTGGAGTCCTGTTTGGGCCATGGCTCGTTCGTTCTGAGGGTCTCCAGGTGTTAACCCACTCCCGGCCGGCTCCCAAGGCCCATGGGATTGTCTCCTCATTTCCATGACGGTGGTGTCATCAGTTACTGTGCGGCAGGGGCAACACCCACGGGAGGGACAGCAGGGACAGTCACAAAGAACGGAGTAATTAGCATTTAACAGAGAAAACATTTAGGAAAGCACCTACAATTACCATACCAATAGGCACGGGGTAAACGGTGTTTAACAGTTTAACTGAGAAAGCACTTCTAAAGTAACACGAGTGAATTCAGGAACTTTTATTTCTTACAAACCTGTTTTTATTTATTTTTATTTAACTTCAGTCTCTGCCCCCCGCAGGAACCGCAGCCAGACGGTCAGCTCTGAGGCCAGCATGGATGAGGGCGGCGTGTTCGAGAGCCTCAAGGCCGAGGCCTCCTCCCCTCAGCAGCTCTTCTCGGGGCTGGCCGGGATCCCCTCGGGCTCCATCTCGGCCGCTCCCTTCCCCTCGGGGCTGGTGCTGGGCTCGGCGGCCGGAGGGGGCGAGGTGTTCATCCAGATGCCGGCCCCGAGGGAGGAGGGCTCCGGCCGCGCTGAGGGGGCCCCGTTCCACCCCCGGGCCCCGGCCCATCACTTCCACCACGGCCACCACCGCGGCCCCTCGCTGCTGCACATGGCCGGGGACCGCCACGGCCACGCCGAGGAGGGCAGCGACGAACAGGCCGGCACTCCAGCCCCGGCTCTGTCCGAGCTGAAAGCCGTGGTTGGTTGGCTGCAGAAGGGGCTTCCCTTCATCCTCATCCTCCTGGCCAAAGTTTGTTTCCAGCACAAGCTTGGTGAGCGTTCATCAGGGCTTTCTGAGCTGTGATTAGAGTGTGGTTGGGAGGTCTTTTCGAACTGTGTTTAGAGTGCGGCTGGGAAACTTTATCAGACTCTGATGTCTGATACATTTGCCCATGTGACAGTGTCCAGATGGAGTCTAGCATGAAGGGAACACACTCAAATGCATGTGATAAGTTCACCCTACTTTCAGTCCAAGCTGTTTTCATCCAGGTCAGATCCATCTGTTTCCTGTCCTGACCAGCACTGTTCCTTTTCCTGATTTCTCCTTGGCATTCCTGTGAGGCTGAGGATGGTACCGAGGCTGCTCCCTCAGAGCTCTCTCTAGGAGAGATGGGCAGAGCTTATCTTGGTGATAGCAAAGATTTCTGTGTAGCACAGAAGGGTTCAAAGGGATGAGAGTCTTGTCTTGCTGGTGGGGTGGTGGTTGTGAAATCAAATCAAACAGCATCAGCAATTGTTCTCTGACAGAGCCTTTCCCTGCAGGAATTGCTGTGTGCATTGGCATGGCCAGCACCTTTGCCTACGCCAACTCCACTCTCCGAGAACAGGTGGCTCTGAAGGTGAGTCCAGCATTTTACCTTCCTCTGTTCCCAGCAAACATCATTTTCCATGCACAAAAGAGTCTCTGTGTTGAACCTTCGATTGCAGCGTAGGGCTGAATGCATTTATATGTGTGCAGATCTGTCTTCTTCTTCCTGCCTCTCCCCACTGATGCTCTCCCAAAGTCTCTCTCCTGCTTTTTTGTGAAAGTGTGGCACAGTGGAACAAATAGAGGACAGGTCAGGGATGTTGTAATCTGCATCTTCCTCTGCCTGGCAGTGCTTATTCCAGCACTTCTCTGCACCTTGCTTTCCCATCACGTACAGCAGAGATGCTGAAGCCTATTTGACTTGTTAATGATGAGATACAGCTTATTAGCATTTAGCTAACATTTTGAGATGTTCAGCTGAAAAATTTAGTAGATTTATTGCTTGCTAGTAGCGTTATAAAACTCTCTGCATAGTGTGCTAAGAATATAAAGAAACCAGCAGATCTTTTCAGGTCTTCTGATCTTCTGTGTCAGGAGAACAGTTCAACAGCACTAAAAGCAGAAGGCTAGAATTGCTTTTTTTGTTAAAATCACATGGGTGGCACAAGAGCATGCTTATATCTGCCAGCAGCAGTGGAATCAGTGTGATCCAGCACTGAATGAACAGACAAATGGCACAACCCAGTAACAGATTGCTGTTGCCTTGCACTCTGCACCTCTGGCCTTCCAGCAGTGTGCCCCTTCATCTGCCTGCTTTAAATCTCAGCCCAACAGTCCTGGCTGTTGAACAGCCACAGGGACCTCCTTTCTTAATAAATCAGCTCACAAGAAAAACGGTGGGTGTTTTCCTCTCAGGAATAAGATTTACTCCCCAAAGTTACTGAGGGCCAAGACCCAGGAAAGATCTTTTGCCATCCAGATTGTCTGAAACATGCCATATATGCTGAAATGCAAAATTTCCGCTTCTTTTGGCCTTTAATTATTTCTTCAATCAAAAAAGAGTGTTCCAGAACCTCCATGCTTTAGGATAACACCCAGATGTGCTGCCTGCAGTGGTGGAGTAGATTTGATTTAGCTGAGTCTTCCACTGAGTGACTTTGGGTCTGTTTATAAAACACCCCTTTGATGAATTGTCACTCCAGCCAGATGACAGCTCAGAATTTAGGACAATAGATGGAATGGAATTTTTTAATCTGCTTGTCATTCTGCATTTTAAATATCAGGAGATTTTAAGTGTCCCAAGAAAGATTCCAACTTTGAAGATACATTCTGCAAGTAAGGCTGTCGTTTTCACCAAGTTATTTCAATTAATTTCCACTGAAAAGGTTACCTGAGTGAGGGGCATTTCTGCTTGTGTTTATTTGTGTCTTTACCTCACAGACAACTTCTTAGTCCTGTGTAAATAAACTAATTACTGAACACTTTATTACATATTTGCATCCCCTGGGTTGGATTCTTCAGCAGTTGAAGGCTCAGCTGAAGTCTTGAGATTTTGAGCTGAAATAACTCTGCTTCTTTTCCTTGCTCAGGAGAAGAGATCAGTGCTGGTTGTCTTCTGGATCCTGGCCTTTCTCACTGGAAACACCCTGTACTTGCTTTACACTTTCAGCTCTCAGCAGCTTTACAACAGGTGAGCAAAATTTACTTTGTACAGGATGGGAGCAGGTGATAATTGCCAGGGGGGAAAAGAGGGAAGCCCACTTTTCCTCCACACTGTGGGAGGAAGTGTGTGTGCCTAAAGGATCTGCTGTCTTTGTAACATCTTTGTAATATCTTTGTAATATCTAGTGCAGGAAAAGAATGTGTGTGTCAGCTTAGCAGTGGGTTATTCTGTCAGTAAAGGACATAAGCAGGGTGAGATGGTGTCAAAGCAGGGTGGATCCTTTTCAAAAATGACCTCTGAATTCTCTTTGTGACCACTGCAGCTGAACATAAAGTGCAGGTGTCAGAGGGAGATGAGGAATTGACCCACTGATTTTCCTCTTGCTATGATGTTTGGAGTGTAGGACAGGAGAGGAAATAGCAGTTTTACTCCAGTGTTCTCTAGCCTTGGAGGCATGGGGATCTGAGGTAATTAAGATAGCCTTGCCTTTCAAATCCTGACTGAATTAATCCTCAAATACAGGAAAGTTTGTGCTAATGGATTTGGTTCAGCACTTATTATAAAGCAGACAGGAATAATGACAGGTAGGAAGCAGAGGAAGAGCTGAGCAGGTTTGAATGTGTGGGTCTGAATGGGATTGTCTGGATGGAGCTCGTGGGAGGGAATGGAAAGGAAGCAATGGGGATGGCAGAAAGGTGTGAAAGGGGAATCTGCACCACAGGGTAACAGTGTGTCTGAGGTAAGGTGGGCAAGGATAAAAGCATGAATGCGGCTAGTTTGAAATAAAGGCCAGGTCATCTTAAATAAAGGGATTTTAGCAATTTGGGGCCATCCTACAGACAGTTTAGAGTGTGGTGTATTACCAGTGGACAGGCTGGGCCACAGCACCAGGAAAAGCCATGTTCCTGTGAGTGCTGCAGTGGTGTCAAGCTCAGGATGGTGTATCTCTTGTTTGCTGTGTGGGGACCTTTGACTGTTCACAAGCCAGGCTTGTCAAATTAGAAATGTCTGCTTCAGTTTTGTTTCTTTTTGGTTTATTTTTAATTTCCTGATTTACTTTTTTTTCCTTGTTTCTAGTGCATGAATAGTAGTAAAGTCTCTGATTCTGTTTCTGTTTTTAGGGTGTAATTTTACCTGTTGTGCTGTGCCAGTGTTGTGAGTATTTTAAATTCATGTTCAGGCTTTTCATTTTGGGTTGGTTACTTTACTTTACTTTGCTCTTTTTTTGCCTTTTTTTCTTTCTTTTTTTTTTTTTCTTTTTTTTCCTGTTAAGGTTTTGCTTTCTACCATGAGCATTTAGTAGGTAAATATCCTGAAGGTGAATCCTGTTTTTTCAGCCTGGGTAGGGTCTAGTTCTCATTATTGCTCAGGCCAGCAGCTCCTGCCCATTGCTGGGTGCAATTCTGCTGTCCCAGACTCCACTTTTTTAAACAGCAAATGTTCAGGCCAGTAAATGGCATTATGTAAGGGCCATTAATCTTTGGATCTTTGGTTCAGGTTAGAGTAGTGACAGAGCCCAGGTCTCGTTGTGCTTCAAGCAGTGGCCGCTGTCAGAGCATGACAAGTGTGAAGTTCTCACCTTTCTGCCTGGCTGGTGCAGAGTTTCCTTTGTCACCAGATGTGCTCAGGGAGCTTTAGGGACTGTGACCCTGTGGCAAAGCAGCCTCAGGGGCTGTGGGGATGTTCCCTTCCCCAGGGAAACAGAACTGTTGTGAGCAGGACCCCCCAGGACAAGCTGTGGCACCCAGACCCACCCCTGCTTGTGCACTGATGGCACTGTCAGCACACCAGAGGCTCTGCTGCACTGGGAAAGGCAGGTCATGGAGGCTGCTGCATTCCAAAACAGACTCCATAGGTGTTTGGGTCCTGTTTTTGTGGGAAAACCTGCTGACCTCAGTGGAAGTGGGCAAGAGCAAAGAAAGTCAGGATGTGCAGAGGAACCACAGATCTGATTTGTGTGTCTTCCTGCTCTTGGCCTTGAGAGCTTCCCTGAAGTTCAGGGGGGTTTCTGGGTTCTCTCTAGTCAGCAGTGGATACAAGGAGCTGGAGCAAGCTTCTCCTCAGTGGTATTTGAGCTTTGGTGTCTCTTTCAGCCTCATATTCCTGAAACCCAACCTGGACAGGCTGGATTTCTTCGACCTGATGTGGATCGTGGGCATCGCGGACTTTGTGCTGAAGTACCTCACCATTGCTCTGAAATGCCTCGTCGTGGCCCTGCCCAAGATCATCCTCGCTGTCAAGTCAAAGGTAGGAGACTCTTCTTGAGGCACAAACCTTTGTCTTTTATAATCTGATACCTTTACCATACATGTACAGCCTGGAATCAGAGAGTCATGGAACGGTTTTGGTTTTAAAGCCCACCCAGTGCCACCTCTGCCACGGGCAGGGACACCTTCCACTGTCCCAGGCTGCTCCAAGCCCTGTCCAGCCTGGCCTGGGACATTTCCAGGGATCCAGGGGCAGTCACAGCTTCTCTAGGCACCCTGTGCCAGTGCCAAATATGAATGGAAGAATAGAAACATTAAAATCTGTTGATAAACCTTTGGCAGAAAGTCACCTGGGGATCAAGGGTTGGGTTTTGAGCCATCACAGACCTGAGCAAGGGTTTGGTACTACCAGCAGTGATTAAAGTCCAGAGGGGTGAGGTGAGCATTGCTTGAGGAGGAATCAGTGCTAGCAGCCAGGTAACTGCTTTTCTCATTAAGTCTTGTTTTCTGAGTAATCTCTGAAAATTCATATTTCTGAAGCAGGAACCTCTTCATTTCCTGGGAAGAAATAGCAAGTATTTATCTCTTTGACTTCCCACTAGGGTCAGAGAAGTAACTGGGTTGAACTGAAGCTACTGATGCCACAAAACACAGCATCAGTTCTAACCATGGGAGAAGAAATACTTTAATTAAATCCTTCACATATTTAAATGTTCGTGAAACATTATGTAGACTAAACCTAACTTTTAAAAGTTTCTCACTACATTCTCTCTTTTAAAACACCTTTTGATATGTTTTTACTTTTACAGCTCTCATGCTGCCTCTTCCTCCACTGAGTAGTGTTTCCATCTCAGGGGCAGATGTAGCAATGTGCATTATTTGCACTCAGTAAAGAAACTTCCTGGCAGCTGTTGGGATGAAAGGCACTCTGTAATGCAAGGTACCAGCATTAATTGCTGAAAGTCTCAGGCAGGGCACTTCAGGGGGTTCTAAACTGGGAATAGTTTTGCTTAGAAATTACATGGGTGGCAGGGGACTTGAGCAGTTTGTTCCTGCACAGCAGGGCTATCTGAGATGGTTATTAATTAATTTCTGGCGATTGTCCAGCTTTTTTTTTTCCTTCTTCTATTATTATTATTATATTTTGGGAGATTAATGTGCTGGGTCAGAGCGTAATCCAGGCTGGGGAGGGAGGGAGAATGATGTGAATAGTCTTCCCAAGATAAATGGCAGTGTTGGAGAAGGTTCACAGCCTTTGCTTGCTTGTCTGAGAGCCATCCCAAGTACTCATTAATCCTTGTCAGGGGAGAAGAAAGGGAAGGGATCTTTATTTGCAGCTCCAGTGAGAGGCTGGTAGGATCACATCTGTCAAGGGCCTGTAATGACTCAGAGCACAGATGCTTCATTTTTAATACCTTTTTCTGGAGAGCAGTGTGTCTCACTTTTTTAAAGCCCCTTTTTGTCTTAGGATGTTGTGGATGGTCTCCCTGGCACCTGGGGCTGCTGTCACCCACCACCGGTCTGGGTTTGGTTCTCTCCCCCACTCTGCAGCCATTAATGCAGCCAAGGATGAGATCTGGTGTAACAAATTAGGCAAGATCAATCTGGGATGGGAGAGCTCCAGGAGAGCCACAGACACCATGGAAATGGTGATTGGTGATCACATAGCTGAGCTCCTTCCCTGACCCAGCTGACTCCTGAGCTGCACAGCTGAGGGGCTTAAATGGAAGCTTTTGCTCAGTTAGAACACTTCCAGTGCAATTTAGGCACTTTAACTTCGACCAACATTTTTATGAAGTTTTTTATCTGAATATTTGCCAGATAAAAAGTTATTCTCTTCCTCCCAATGTCCTCCGAGTAATATTTCTGCCTGAAGCCCAGCTTGGAGTTTATTAACTTCTGAGTAGCTGTCACTTAATGGTAACAGGCTGCTGGAGAAATATAAATTTAACTCAGCAGAGCTCAGTTTTTTCAAGATGGGTATTTATATATAGTGAGAAGTTTTTGTGCCGGTATAACTACTCAGAACAGCAGCTTCTTGCTCCCCTAATAGAGGGCCTGAAGTGGAGGTTGCTGCACTCTCAGGGCTGGAGTTCAGCACAGAGGGATTGAATCCTGAGCTCCCTTGCAGTCCCTCGTGCTGGCAGTCAGCAGTAGATCCTAAAACTTGCCCGTGGATGGGATGTGGGGAACTTTAATCATCCTGCACTGAGACTTTGAGCTGGCTCTTCAGATTTTCCTCATTTTGGAACTTGAAAGGCACTTTCAAAGCTAGTCTGGCTTTTCCTGCTGCCCTTTGGGATCCTGGTCTTCTCTGAATACTGAATTTTTATTTATCAGTCCCCTCACTCTTGTCTGTAGACCGAGCACCAACAATTTTTTGGGTCTTCCCTCAGAGATTGTTAATTCCAGATCTTATCATTCTCTTCTGGACTTTCTTCATTCCTCCCTGTTTTCTAGACCATTTCTCCAGTCTCTCAAGATGAATTTGGAATATAATCCTTCTTTCCAATTGTGTTTACAGTTTAGTGTCAGCTGTACATTACTCTGTTCCATCAAGCTCATCAATGAAAATAGTGAATAGCACCAAACTCTGCTTACATCAGTTGGATGCATCTTTTCCTTCTGAAAGTAAACACATGAAAAATCTGGGTTGGAACACTCAGTTCCCCCCATCCAAAGTACCTGGGTCATGTTTTCCTAGTATGGCACAGGAAGGGCAATGTTGGTGTGAATTTCTGTGATTTGTAGCATCAGTTTGTGCATTAACTGAGAAAAAGTAAACTAAAATTGAGGGGCAGAGAAAGTTTGTCTTTGCACAGTGGGCAAAACCCATCATCATGAGTGCTTGAAGTGTGAAGCACGGGAGCTGCTTTGTTAGGAGGATACAACCAGCCAGAGTTCTCCAAGCCTGAGTAACTCAGAAACTCAAGATCTCTGCAAGCAACTCCTCCAAAGGATGAGGGAAGACCGAAAATTTGACAAAATAATCCCAGACTTTCCCAGGTTCCAGACCAACCTGGAAAACAGAGGCACCAAGAGAGGATATGAGACTGATCAGGCTGGAAAGCAGGGAGAGAAGAGTTTGTGAACTGCAGAGAAAAGCAGGAAAAGGAAGGTAACCCCAGCACCAGACTGATCTCAGCTCTCTGGGGTTTCCAGGAGGATCAGAGCTGTGGCTGGATGTGTCCCTCCCTCCCCTGGGCTGTGACAGGGACACTGAGCTGGGAACAAGTTTCAGTAACAGCTGAGCTCATCATTCCTTTGGAAGGAGGGGCTTGGCTGAAGGCTCTCCATTAAAAAAAGCAAATAAGATCATTTGGTTCAATATAAAATGAATTAAAGTAAATTAAACTGCAGGAGCCATGTGGCCTGCAGAGGCTTCCATTGTTGTGCACACATCAAGGGCAGCTTTTCATTTTCGCTGCTGAGGAATGACAGCTTGAGGGGGGTGGAATTCAAAATCAGGAAATAAATAATAAAAAGACACAGTTGCCAAAGATTGCACTTAGGAAATCCCAGGTGCCTGCAGGCCTCCCATCCCCTCCTCATGTTGTTATCAGCAATCTGAGCTGGAGAAATGAGTGAAACACGGGGGCAGGGAGAAAGAAAATCAAACCAAACAGGGCTGCAAGAAACTGTTATCCCAAGTTCTTTCATCTGTGCAGCCCTGTCCCTATAAGGGACAGAGATACCATGGACATTTGGATACATAAGAAAGGCCCCAAGTACGAATTTTCTCTGCATGCTCAATGCAGAGCCAAGTTACAGGGAACTGCATTTCCAGGAGAAAATCTAAAAATGCAGGAGAACACTGACATTGGCCCCATTGAAGATACTTGCTTGGTGATTTTTTCCAGTTGATTGTTTTATTAGTGCTTTTTATTTTTAAAGTACCATCTCATCAAGTCTGGCCAGAGAAAACTTGGCCTGGATGTGGCAGCAATTGCAAATTCTGCCCTTGGACCTTGGACCAAAAACCTTCTTCAGGTGCACATCATTTTTCCTGCCGTAGATGGGTACAGCTCTGCCATGGAACCTGGCACAATAATTTCCATACCCCTTCTGAAACGGCACCTTTTTTTTTGTCCTGAGGGAAAAAAAAAAAAAAAAAAAGGCTCTTGGAGCATTTGAGTCCTCTAAAAATACAGAGCTGGCTCATGGATGGTGTTTAATAAAAAATACTCAGGCTAAAATGTTCCTGGTCCTTGTCTGTGCAGTATGGAATTTATTCCTGCTCTTCCCTCACAGTGTGGCTGAAGAGATGTCAGCCCATCCTCTCATTCCCCTCTCCTCTCTTGGATCCTCTTTGGAGGAGCTCACTCACAAACAGATTCACTCCTCATGGACAGCAGTCTGAGCTTGGATCCTCCTGAGCCACGGGAATTCCAGGATGTTCTGCAAAGGCTTTTCCCTGCTGCAGCTGGGACTGGTGTGCTGTTCCAGAGTCAGAAGTGTGGGATTTATTATTTCCAAAGTTTAAAAAACTAACCGAAGCATAAGAACAGGTGCTGAGGAGAGGGGACTCCTCTGTCCCTCTCCCTAAGCTTGCTGTGCAAGTCACTGCTACTGAACTTTTAAAAAACCATTGCTCTTCAGTGCTTTCCCAGTTTAACTTCCCAGTTTAAGATATGAAAGATGTGATTTTCAGAAGTGTTGTGCACTAACTGAAATTCTCACTTTCCCCTCTAGTCCCACCTTGACATTACTCCTCCTTAGTCCTGCGTGGATTTTCACCAGCATCCCCCATGCCACAATGCTGTTTACTGTGTAAATCTGGGAATTCTCTCTGTTTTACTGCTCTTACCCAACACTTGATCTATTGGCACTGCGACCTGGAATCTCAGCAGAGCCTTTTCTCCTCTGATCCAAATTGCCTGCAGGTCTCCAAAGCTTTTTCAAGCATCTCCCTGATTCAAAATATGCCCTAATGCTGCTGGCAGCAGAACAAGTGTGACTTGGAGCTTCCCTCGGGTGCTAATCACACCTTGCAGTTGCCTCGTTGCAACTTCTCTCACTTCTCCTGCATCCCCCGCCCTGACTGGGCTGTGTCAATCCTTGCTGTGCCTCTCTGTTCCTGGTGGGGAGGCACACGGGCACTGAGGCAGGGCCTTATGGCAGAAGAGGCTGCACAGGGAGGCTCTGGGGGAATCAGCCTTGCCTCTGCTGCTGCAACCTGCCCCCTTGGCTGTGCCTGGGTTGGGATTCAATTTTTAATTACGCTGTTCCGTGTTGTTTGTCTGTGAGGCTTCTCCCCTCCATCACCACGCCCCAAGGATGAAGGAGAGGGATTGAAAAAAAGCTGTTGCAGCAACTTGGAAGTTCACAAGAAACAAAGAGGCTGCTGGAAGAACATTTCTACAAGTTCAAGTGGAGTGCTACACTGGAGAATTAAATCCTGTCCTTTACTTTGCCAAATAATTCCTGTGTGAGTCCAGAGAAGTCAGGTAGAGCTGCAAACTAAGTCAGTGGTTCAGCTTTTACTGGTAATGTGATCTGTAAAATGAAGTGCTTTATAAAAAGTCTAATCCCAACACCTCAGATTGGACACCAAAACAACCTTACCGTGACCTTTGTCTTTCTGAGTCTCAGGTTCTCATTTAGAAATTGCAGAGAAAAGGTGTCCCTGAGGTCAGCCAGCAGCATGAAAATAAAGGGGTTTAAAAAGTGTTTTCTGTAGTGCTGGTGTCGTAAAGGGACTGAAGAAATTCTAGGAATGTGCTCCTCTGGGCAGAGCTCAAATGGCAGGAAAGGATCAGATGCAGATCTGCCATCAGGTAGTGAGGATGTAACAGAATACCAAGAGTTACATGCTCAGTGTGCAAAAACAGTCACTGCAGTACAGACTGAAATACTGCACATACAGAAGGGAAAGTGCAATTGTATGGAAATGCTGAATTCTCTTCTTTCAAATTAAGTGCTTGGTTTGAAGTATAAAAAATCTCTTTCTATGTGGTGGAAGAGGTTCAGAAAAACGGGGGGATTGTACACAAGTCACTGGATTGGTTTTTCAAATGAATGCTGAGAAAAGGAATCAAAATTTCACCATGTGGTATGTGAGGCTCATCAGCAGAGCTGCTAAAATTAGATCCCAGCACAGCCCTTCCCCACGTGTGCTAATGAAGTGTTTGATACCAGCAGCAGCAGCCCCACAGAGCTCCCTCAGAGGCAGCACTGCCCTTCTCACTCCTTGGCCAGGCTTAACCCTTGGTGAGAGCAGAGCCTTCCTCCTGTTCTCTGCCCACACCCTCATTAGAAGCCATAATTCCAGGTAATAATTCCTGTTTAATCTCTGCAGTTCAGCTGGCTCCTGCACGCTCCACTCCTGTGCTGGGACCACAAAGATTCTGCTGATCTTAGAGAGCTCTTCAATCCCTTTACAGTGCATTCCAGAGAAAATTCCCAGATTTACACGGATTTTTGTGGCATGGGAAAAGTCACCTGACAGAGACAGGCCTTGCCTTATAAATTCAAGCTGTGGTGCCAAGTCAGATGTACGGGAGAAATAATTATGTTTGTGCTTCATGTAACACACAGGTCTAATCTTGAAGGGGAAAAAAAAAAAAGCTGATATATTTTAGCTGATTTTTTTTCAGACAAAATACAGCTCGAGACAAAGATCTGACTTTGAAAAATGTAACCTAGATAGCCAAGAGATAACAGAGCTGAGAAGTGGCAGACAGGTATGTTGAGTGTGCTTCCCACTGATGGGTGCTGTCTGCAGTCAGTTGCTGCTATCAGAAATCTCCATTTTGCTGCTGAAATTATAGGGAATAATCCTCATTTTCAAGCTTCTGGCTCAGAAGGAGGGTTTCACTTCTGCAGCAGCCCTTTGTAGAATTATTTCTGATTTTCTGGCACTTTTCCTAGTTTTAAAAAGGAGGCTGGTGTGGTGCAGTGAGATGCCTGACAAGACTCAGAACTTTCTAGTTCTCTTCAAGTGATGCTCAGCTGCCCTTGTGTTGCTCCCTCCTGGAATCACTCTAAATTTATCAACATTTAATGGTCAGCTGGGTGCTGCTGTTAAGGGGCTGCATGGAGGGATGAATCCCTTAAAACGTCACTCTTGGGAGGCTCTGACCGAGTTTCCAGCTGCTAAAAAACCCTGGTGCCCTGCAGTTATCCCTGAAAACGGAAGATTTGCCTTAGATAAGGGAATTGTGAAAGCTCTGGGGAGGCTGGAGGGGTTGTGGCTGGATACTGAAGTTTGTCCCTTGCTGCCACTCCACGGCCTGGCTGTGCCCCGGCCCCACCTTTGCTCACACCTTGCCGTGCCCTCGGGGTGTCTCAGTGCCCCAGAAGTTGTGTTGGAGCAGAATTCCAGCCGGGAATGCCCGGGATGCTGCAGCAGCAGCTCTGTCTGATGCAATGGGACAGCAAGCAGTGACCTGTCCCAGCCCAGCTGCTGGGGCTGCAGGGATCCGTGGAGGAGGCTGGCTGGGAGGGACGAGCCGCAGAAAGCAAAGTTTGCTGCCTTTATCTTGCTGCGAGCTTTCATCAGAGCCCTGCGGAGGGACACGGTGACAGCTTTGTCATCTCTGCCACAGCAGCACCCAAAATAAACGATGATTGCATCCCAGCACCGGCCTGGAGAGAGACCTCCGTGCTCATTTGATAAATTGCTGGCGGATTTTGCTGCTGCTCCGTGTTTGCTCTGCGGTGCCACTCGG
>VZSR01001182.1:270454-291582 GCA_013398615.1 Brachypodius melanocephalos | reverse complement strand
ATGGGGATGGGGATGGGGATGGGGATGGGGATGGGATGGGGGTGCGGAGGGCAGGGAAGCAGCCGGGTCCGATAGCAGCCGCTGGTGTGACCTCACTCGCGTCCCGGGGGACATGAGCTCATGAGCGTGCCAGAGCTCTGGGAAGGATTGGATTTGTCGGGAGCAGCAGGATGGCCTGCGAGTGATCTCATCGCAGCCCCCGGGGAAGGGCGCTGGCTGCTGCCAGCCCGGCTGCCAGGACTCAATCCCCATCCCCACCTCAGCAATTAGTGATTGGCCTGCGATGACATCACTGATGACAGCTAACTGGGACAACACAGCAAAATTCCAGGGGAATTTCCCCTTCTCCAGGAGCTTAGCAAACAAAAGGATTTTGACAGGACAAACCCAAATCTTTCAGCCCGGATAATGCCATTGCAGATTAAGCATCTGGGCTCCGTTTGCCCCCCGCTGTTTCTGCAAACAGCGTGGGACAGAAGAAACTGGGGGTGGCCCCAAATTAGACACTTATTCAGCTTTGCTGAAAGTTGACAAAGGATGTTGCCCATTCTTTGAGTCTCTTTTGAGAGAGAAGCATTTCAACACTTCCCCCTCCCCACCTTGAGGTCTTCAGGAAAGTTTGTTTGGTCCCTTTGGGTTTTAAATGCCCTGAGGGTTTGATTTTCAGCACCAGTCTTTTTGTCTGTGCACTGCCCAAGAGCCAACACACACCTGAGGGGAAGGGGAAGGATGCTGTCAAACATGATTAATTTGATTCTTTGGGATTACCTAAAAGTTGTCAGGAAGACTGGGGTCACTTTACATTTAATCCCTGTACTTTCAGAAGGGTGTAACGTCAAAGAGATCTAACTTGCTTTTTTTTCCCCCCCACTAATAATAGTATTTACGATTTACATCTTATTAATCCCACATTAACCTTTGCTTTTCTGCAGCATTGTCCAGATACACAATTTATTGCCTGTCCATAACATGCTGTAAAGTTTAAAATTCCGAAATGCGGCACAGTGACAGAGCCCTGTGGAGGACTGAGGGAATATTTATCCTTTCTAGGCACAGAGTTCAGGAGCTGCAGAGAAACGTGATCTCTGCACCATTTAACAGTGCAGTGATCAGTGAACACCAGCCCTGCACAAATGAAATGTTCTTCTTTTGACCCCCTGCTAATAATCACGTCTCACTTGCCTGGTTGTCTTGCAGGGAAAGTTTTATCTGATTATTGAGGAGCTGAGCCAGCTGTTCCGCTCCCTAGTCCCCATCCAGCTGTGGTACAAATACATCATGGGGGATGACCCATCCAGCAGCTACTTCCTGGGAGGGATCCTCATCATCATGTACAGCCTCTGCAAGGTGAGCACCAGGTCCTGAACAAGCCCTGGGAGCTGTGGCAGGAGCAGGGGGAGCAGCACAAAGGGAGAAATGCACCTTTGGGGTGTGGCTGTCCCTGCCCAGGAAACTGCAGAGGCATTTTGCTCCCCAGCATGTGGGCAGTGCTGGGCTGGGGGAGGATCTGAGGCTGCTCCCGGTGTTGCATCAGACCCATGAAGTCATTGCTGCTCTGTTAATCCCTCTCCGCAGAGGCTGCAGGAGAAGGGGAGCTGCTCCTGGGGGAGCAGAGGTGCTGGCTGGCTCCACACCTCCAGCTGTCACACAAAGGCAGGCTGCACACACTCACGTGGCTGTCTCTAAGATTTCCTCTGCCGCTCACAGCTCTGAGTGCAGCAGGGAGAGGAAGCAGCAGCCAGGTCCTGCCTGGCTAAAACAGGTCCCATCCTAGGTTCTGGTCTGGCTGATACAAGTGATGGACAGGAGTAATTCGTGTTTCCTCAAAAATAAGAGCACAAAGTTGGTACAAGTGTAAATAAGTAGGTGTGATTTAGTCAGAAGAGTCCCAGGTCTAGAAACAGTAAATTGTAGAAGTTGTAATTCTAATGCTGTGTGTTAAACCCTGCCCAGGGGTAGAGCAGCAGATGAAGCAAACTGTGGTAAACCAAATGTTCACCCCTCTGAGAAGGGCCAGGCTTGCTCCATCCCAGATCTCTGCCTGTGCCTGTGGCTCTGCAAGAGCAGACTGAAAAATGAAGAATAGAGAATATATCCGAGGTGGAAACAGCTCAGGGGAGCAGAGCAATGCTGAATTATAGTGCAGCTCTGTGTTGTGTAGGAATAGGGTCGTGTAACCCCTCCTGTCCAGGGCTTTACAGTTCTTGTGAGTAAATCAGGCACAGGGGGTCATGGCCAGTGGAGTGCTGTGGTCACAGCAGGTCTGAGACCTGCCAGGAGCAGAGCAAACAGTGCCAGGACAGGAGCACACGGGGCCACTGCAGCTCCCTGCACACCCCTCCAGCCTCTCCTGCTCCTCTCTCTGTGCTCTGGGGGAGGATTCTTGGCCCTTTCAGAGGTGTCACTGCCTGACCCACTGAGGTATCCACCCTCCCCTGCCCCCTGGGCAGCTCAGGTGTGCACACCACAGGGGTACAAGGACAGATTCCAAGTGATCTTTCTGGTTCCCTGCTTGCAAGAATAACTCAACACCTGCAAAAGGGGTGCAGTTGCACCTGCCATTTCATACACCTGGAGAAGCCCTCAGAGTGGGAAGATGCTGGTGGGGAATTCTGCTCCTTGGAGCAGGAGGAGCCAAGCTCAGAACCACAGCTGGCAGGGAAAGGCCTCCCCAGGCAGGGTCAGACAGGGTCCAACAGCTGCAGGGCAGAGCCACAGCAGAGAGGCAGCTCAGGGTGAGGATGAGGAGTCACCCCAGGTGCTGGGGTGTGCAGAGCAGGGGGATCTGGAGCAAGGCACAGCTGAACTGAGCACCAGCACCTTCAGAGCACAGCCCAGCCATGAGCTGAGGCCTCCAGGGCTGAGCTGAACTCAGGGACAGGGGCTGTGGGAGGACAGCCCAGGTGAGGCTCCTCAGGGCCTGGCACAGGTGGCAGCAGTTCCTTAGGGGTTAATTTGATGTTCCTGTCCTGTGGAGCCTTTACAGGGAGTGTTGGGGTGATCCAGATTGGCAAAGCAGGTTCATTTTGGGATGTTTGTGTCCAGGTCAGGGTTAGCCCTGTGCACATCGAGACTTTGGGAGTGAAGGGGAAGGGGGAGTTCCTCTCCCAATGCAGTGCAGGAGCCCTGGGTGTGCCCATCCCATTTCCAGTCACCTGAGCTGCAGGTCCAGCTCCTTGCCTGAGACACTGAAAATATCCCCAAAGGAGCCCACATTAGCAAAGCCACAAACCACATTAGAAAAACCACAGAAGCCAATTTGGCACTGAGAGCTTCTGTGCTCCTGGCAAAATTCCAGGGCTGGGCTCAGGCTGTGTCCCCTTCAGGGGACAGGAGAAGGTGTCAGGGGAAGGCTGTGTCCCCTTCCCCTGCACAGGGGGCTGGAGCACTTCCAGGAGGCTGCTGGGAGCTGCTGGGGGCTGTGGTGCAGCCTCTGTCTGGACTGTGTGATCATGAGCCTCTGGTTTTGGTGGAGAAATCTCAGGTGTTCACAAGCAGAGCACCCAGGTTGTCTTTTTACCCTGTCCCTGTGTGTAACCCAGTTGTGAAATGATGGCTGGTACAACAAAAAACGGGTGAGAAATGGATGTTGGCCCTCTGAAACACACAGCTTTTGGGGCTGCAGGGAGCTCCAGAGGGAAAGAAATGAGGGGGAATATGGGCTGGGAGAGAGGAGCCATTGGAGCAGAGGCGCTGGAGTCGTGCTGTGAGCAAAGCAACCAGGAAAACTGGGAATTGCACTGTGGAAAGGGGCTGATCTCCATCCTTGGGAGGAGAGGGAAGGTCTGAGGCAGTGGGCAGCCCCAAGTGGTGGCTGCTGAGTGGAAGCATTACTGGAAGGGGCCTGGAGCCCTGTCTGTGCTGACTGGAAGCATTACCGGAGCCTTCATTTGCTCCCACATCCATTGCAGGATGAGCTCATTGGCATTCCCTGCAGTGAGCCCACTCAATCACTCTCACCAAAAACACATCAACAACACAAAGCCAACTCCTCTCTGTGCCTTTGCAGTGCTGCTCCAGCTCTGCAGCTGCAGCATCGCAGCCTCCCCTGCCCTCAGGTGACAGCCAGCAGCTCCTGCTGTGCCACCAGCCACAGCTGATGCAGGGCTGCTCCTTGCACTGTTACTTTTTCACATCTTGTTTAGTTTTCCCTGTGCTCTGCCAGCAGATAGGGAAGATAAAGCTGATGGACTGGATTAGGTTTTCAAGCTATTTTCTTTTTTTTGTTTGTTTTTTTTCCCCCTTTCCTCTTTCCCCTTTCCTCTTTCCCCTTCCCTTCCTTTCCCTTCCCAATGGGAACACGTTCATTTTAGCCCTTCCCTGCTTAGGGGGGTGGACAATTGTCCCCAGCACAGCCTGGTGCCAGCCCCTCTCTGTGCCCTGTGAAGTCCCCAGTTTGCAGTCAGCTGCTCCCAGAGCTTTTCTGGCCACCCTTCCCCACTGTCAATTCCCATTTATTACATATTTCATGATCACCATGAAATCTTTTTTGGCACCATTGTTATTTTTCCCCTCTGAGTATCCATTTGGAGAATGTTTGACGAGTTTCTGGACTCACACACACACACACAGAGGTTTTGTGAAAACCATCTAAAATGGGCTGTGTTTTTTGCAGTCTTTTGACATCTGTGGCCGTGTGGGAAGTGTCAGGAAGGCTCTGAAGGTCCTTTGCACCCCCCAGGTAAGGAGTTAAACAGAGAGGAGCAGTCTCAGAGGTGGGACCGTGTTTCTGCTGAATGATAAAATTGAAAAGTGCCCCGTGCATCAGGAGCATAGAATAAAACAAAGTTATCCCATGGCTGGACGAGCTGGGGGCTCTGTCAGGGATGTCAGGGACCTTTTGTGACACCTGCCCTGCCCCAGCTGTGGTGAGAGATTGTTCCTGTCCTGTCTGATTGGAAGCTCTGTGTAATGTGGATTAATCCAACTGCAAGGAGCTGACAGAACTTTGTAGTGCAGAGTGTGGGAAGGATTTTGTGGTGCCTGATGTGCAGTGACACTGAAAGAGAGCCTGCAGTGCACAGGAATTATCCCAGGCACTGCATTCCACAGGGCTGGCATTTAGATCTGCTGCAGTCACTTACATTTAAAAGGGGTAAAATCAAAGACTGGAGAGGAAAAGAACCTCATCAAAGTTTGTTAGAGCTTATCTTGCTTATTGCCTGGGCTGGTCATTTTCCCTCAGCTGGTTTCTGTTTCCCCTAAATCTGTTACAGTGGGAGAAGAAACATTTACCTTCCATGTATCTAAAGAGAAAGTGGGCAGCCTGTGGGTGCTGCTGCTCTCTTTCTTCTATTGTCTACTTAATAATAATAATAATAATAATAATAATAATAATAATAATAATAATAATAATAATAATAATAATGGCTCCTTCCATCTAAACACCCCTGCAAATGATGCTGAATTAATCCTCTCAGCTCCCTGTTGAGCTCATTAAATTCCATGATCCTTGCTGCACAAGTGGAGGCCCTCAAAGATGGAGTCAGCTTGAGGGGAAAGGCAAAACAGGGAGCTCAGAGCTCCAGACCCTCTCTGTGCCCTGATCCCCCTTCCCCAAACACTGACACAACACTGGTGTCCCCGTGGGGAATCTGGGGCTGAAAAGCAATCTTTGTGCACATTTACCCTTCCAATCCTTTGATTTGGGGTTTTTTTTGTCCCCCTCTCTCCCTGGCAGACCTATGGAGTCCGTGCCACGAGCCAGCAGTGCAGTGAGGCAGGAGACATCTGTGCCATTTGCCAGGCGGAGTTCAGGGAGCCTCTGATCCTTCTGTGCCAGGTAAGACCCCAAAACTCCCCTGCTGGCATTCCCTCAGTGAGCTCCTGCAGTGGGGAGAGGCACAGCCAGCCTGGGAACTTCTGCAGTCCTTTGCTGGGTCCTGGTCCAGCTCCTGGTGGACATTTACTGCCCTGGATAAGCACTGGATTGTGGCTGTGGGATGGACACAGCCTTGTGGGGCAGGGACTGCAATGGGCAGTTCAGATCCTGGCTCTGGAGTGAGCAGAGCTTTACCCGCCCCTTGAGGGGGCTGGGTAGCTTTAATATTCCCTTTTGATAACAGGGTTATCAAATTAAAGCCATCCTGTGCATCAAAGGGGCCTCCTAGCCTTGTTGTGAACATCTGTGCAGATGTTTCCAAGCTGGAAGCCTCTGAGAAGCTGCTTTAGGATCTGCTTTGGGCAGAGCTGCGGTTTTGAGGAGTGACATTTCTGCTGACTCCACACGTGTGGAGGAGTTCTCAGCTTCTCACAGCTCCTCTGCTCCCTCCTTGCCCTTTTCCTGCTCTCCCAGTCTGGGACTGGATGGTGTGTGCTGGAGAGAACCCGGGGAGGGGTCAGGGCAAACAAGAGGAGATGAGGGCTGAAAATAGACATTTGTGACAGAGAGGAAACTGGGACTGCAGAATAAAGCACATACAAGGAGCAGGAGGAGGAGAGGGGTTGACTGAGCTCAGTAAGGACTTAAATAACTCAGGGGAACGTGGTAGAGGAAAAAACCCTCAGCCCAGATGTTGTAGTCCTTTGGAATATTTCTAGTGCTGCTGTTAAACCCCAGAGTGATCAACCCTTAGCTTTGGCAACCTGGGGTTCCTTTCCCACGCCCCGGGAGTGCCAGGCCGCCTCCGTGGCGGCGGTGACAGTGGCTGTGTCCCCAGCACGTGTTCTGTGAGGAGTGCCTGTGCCTGTGGTTCGACCGGGAGAAGACGTGTCCGCTGTGCCGCTCGGTCACCGTGGAGACGCTGCGCTGCTGGAAGGACGGCAGCACCTCCGCCCACCTCCAGGTGTACTGACAGCAGCGCAGCACGAACGGCTGCAAAAGAAAACCCCCGGATCCCTGCTCCGTTCTGTTGTCAGTCCTTCCTCCAGCTCGGAGCCAACAGAACTGTTGGGACTGGGCAGAAACTTTACCCTGGAGGGCAGGGGAGGTGTGGGTTGTGTTGTGGCAAACTCCAGGGTGTTTTTGGAGCTGGCAGGGTTATAAAGCGTCTGGGATGTTTCCTATTTTCCTGTCCTTTCAGTATGGCCAAACACTGCATGTCCAGACATATGCAGTGCTGAACAAAGCTGTGCTCTGGCTGAGGAGCTTCACATTCCTGGCCCTACATTCCCTGAATCCTTGATTTTATAGAATTACACAGCACCTCTCTCTGAGAACTCTTCCCAAGCTGTGCTTCAGAACCTTGTGTCCAACGTTGGAGTTGGAGAAGTGTCCATTTTCCCAGTTGATTCCACAAATGGCACGTGCTGTCACCTCGAGAAAATCACAGGGAGCTTGGGAAGGACCCCGCCAGTGGAGCTGGAAATGACACTTCCTTTCCCTGGGAATGTTTTTCATTTTCATGATGAGACTTGCTGATTTCCCAGTCTCTGGGGAGAACAGAGTGGTTAAAATGGAGCTGAGTTTGTCTGGATGGAAATCCAGCCCCTGACCAAGAGCATCTCACAAACTCAGTGTCTCTGCCCTGTGCTCCTCAGCCAGGACCTGCCTGGGTCCTCCAGCAGGGAAAACCTTGAGCTCCAGCAGGAGCTCCTGAGAGGAATTAACAGGAATTAACCCCATCATCGTGGCTGAGGTCTCTGCTGAGGTTCTCCAGCAGCACAAGCCCTCAGAGGGAGCTGCTGTTTGTTCTGGAGCTTTCCCTGTCCCCAAAGCACCTCTGCTCCCACCTCATCAGGAACAGCAGCATTTCCCAGCTCATTGCCATGGAAATGGCTCAAGGTGACAGCCCCACCTGAGCCATCAGCAGGAAGAGGCTCCTGAGGGAGCGAGGCTGAGTCTGTGCTGATGGAAACTCCACAGGGGAGGAATTAAAGCAAACGGGAGCTGATGGGAACAGGATTAAGGCTCCACATTTCTCTGGAAATAACAGTTCACTGTGGCTGAGGAGGATGGTGAGAGCAGAGCCTGGGCCGGGGAGGTCCAGGGAAGCAGAGGAGGAAAAGCTTTACTTTCCAAAACAAAGTGATGTCAGATTCTTGTCTAATGGATCCTGGGAAAGCAGAGAACTAAGCCAAGGAATCCCATTGCTCTCTGCAATGGGAATAGCTTCCCTGTCTTTGGGATGGGAGAGTTCAGAATGGCAGGGAACAAGGTTTTCATTGGGCATTAAAAATGGTATGTGTGATAGCCTGGAATATTCACCAGGAAATATTCACCAGGAAAAGGGGAATTCAGGATTCCATGGGCAGGGGGTTTCTGAAAGACCTCAGTGTCACTGCAGTGAACCAAAGGCTTGGTGTTTCTGCTTTCAAACTGTTTGAAAAGCTGCTTCTCATTCTGAATTTTTTTCCCTAAATGCTCCTGGAAAATGCGTTTGAAGAAGTGTAGGAAAAGCTCAATAGGAGCCCAGCTCTACAGAAACTGCTTCAAAATTTGGTTTTTATTTGGTGGTAAGGCAGGAAATCAAAGGGCAGATGTGGTTTTGCATTCTTAAAGTTTTGGGGTTTTTTGGGGAGGATGGTCCCACCTTCTCCTAGAACATGAGACTTGGACCAGAGAACATCCAGGGGAAACCTCAGTTCCAATGACAGCTGCTGGGAACCTGTTGATTTCCATGGGAAAGCAGGGAAAGCTGTGGAAGGAAATTCCTCTGAGAGAGGAAATAAAACCCAGAGCCTTTTTTTTTGCCATTGAACAGTTATTTTTCTTCTTTTTTTTTTTAATAAATTCCTTATAAATATGTACAAAGAGTCTCAGCATATGAAATTCCTTTTACAAAAGAGAGAAGCCCCATCCAGCCAGGACCAGGAGCCTCCTGGAGCTCCAGGAATTTTGAGCACAGGCCCTGCCCTTGCTTTGGTGAGGGGAAACCTGCACAGTGACCCTCCTGTTACATCCCAGTGGTACTGGAGCAGCAAAATGCCAGGAATTGGGCATTCCCTGCCTGTCATTCCCTTGGCAGTGCCCCTGGGAGAGGCTGGGGAATTCGCAGTGGCCTCAGGACTAACAAGGATGGGAGGGTTTTGTGATAAACTGTGGTGAATGACTGGAAAAGAGATGCTGTAAAAACCCAGGGAATTAAATCCCACTGCAGCTGGGTTTGCTCTGCTCGATGCCACCTGTATCTGTGATGGAGTAACTAATAAAAGTGTAATTAATAAATAATGGTGTAACTAATAATGGCCATTTAATTCTCAGATGCTTTCAGAGAATATTTATCAAGCTCCAAAGTCACTTCCTGTAAATATTAAAAAACCTTGGGAAGTTCAAGCACTTCAGGCACTCCCTCAGAGTGGACACTGAAGTCACATCAAAATTCACTCCTGTACTCAAATAAATATTGTCCAGAGAAAAATATTCACCAGTTTGGATTTTGTGGTGTAGGAACCCAAGGCAGGAGCAGCAGGTGAGGATGCCTCTCTTCTTCTCTGGCTGGTCCTAGGGAAGCCCAATTCCCATGGTATTTACAATTCCCTCAGCCCTTGGATCTGGCATTGGCATGGCCAGAGTCTCCTCACCTGCTGCAATGAGATGGAAAGTTCAGCTCACACACAGCAAAGTTACACAAGAACGAGGCTGACTTTGAAGCCTGGATTGAAAATCAAATTTGCTGGGAGCAAACTGGCTCCAAGGAAAGTTGTGCACCTGCTGGGGAGCTGGGATACAGCCAGGAGGGTTGGACATGGACAATGTGTCCAGGATTCAGTGTGGAGCCTCAGGTACCTGTTCTACACATACCAGGCTCCTGTTGAGATCAGGGATGTTGTGTAGGAAAATTGAATATTATGTGCTATTCTGTCCTCACTGGGGCCATTTTTCACAGGGCACTGCAGTTTTCCAGCTGGGAATGCCTCATTCCAGGCTGCCTGTGGACAGACACTGCACCAGTTTAACCAGTTCAGTTTGTCATGGATTTCAACAGCAGGAAATGCTTCTGCTCATGCTGAGGGTTTAAGAGAGCTTTATAACTTTTACTGTGATACAGAAACAAAACAAACACACAAATCAGATGAAACTGATTCAAGAAGTGTTTGGGATTTAAGGGAATTGCTTTAGCTTTGGGCTTGGCTCGAAGAGGCATTCCTGCCTCCCTGCCCTGAAGCAGGAGCAGGGTGGGATTCTCCCCCTTCCACACTGACAGCTCCCTGCTTTGGGTGATTTGCTGGAGTTTCCCTGGGGTGCTGCCCCTCCAGGGCACACCAAGCTGGGTGACAGGAGGCCTGGTCCCATTCCATGCTTTTTTACCTGCTGAAAATAACTCTGCAGGAGAAGAGGAAGGAATGTGGGAGTGATGGGCCAAGCCCTGCCCTGGTGTCACCCAGCAGTGGCTGGTGCAGCCCAGAGTTCACTGGCCAAGGGAGCTGTTGGAGCAGTGGCAGAGGAGCTGAGCCCACACCAGGCTGCTCTTTTACCTTGGAATATGGAATTCCAGGTTGTGCTCGGAGCTGTCTTGGCAGAGAGCTGCTTTAAAAATTCATGAAGAGTTCCCTCCCAGCCGTGCTCGGCAGACTATGAGCTCATAGCTGCGCTCTGCTCACTGCTGAAACCCGAGAGGGCTCTGTTATCCCTCCCCGGCCTTCCCAGCTGACCCAACCCAGGGACTGCTCGGCTGCTCAGAGAAAACAAAAGGGCCAGAGGGGAACTGTGCCGGCTTCCTGCCCACAGGAGGGGACAGGGAATTTCCAGGGAGTTCACAGCACCCTTCCCTTTCCGTTCAAACACCAACCAGGGGCAAAGCAGATCTTGTAGAAAGGATAAAAACACTCCTTGTCAAAAAACAGAAGCGTTCAAGGATAGCAATTACACCACAAAATGTAAGGCTTTGACAAATCCGTACCCTCAAATAAGGAATTCCAGTTCTGTACAGGGAATTCTGGCTACAAAACTCCAAAACTTCACCCTCGGCTCACGAGAAACGTCCGGTTTGGAACTACAAAAGTAAAGGAACAAGGCAGGATTTGGGGTACCAGACCTGCTGTGGTTTCCACTTGGGAAGCACCATAGATGTGGTTGTTCCATGCTGGGCAGGACAAGTCTCTGAACGTTTTTTGCTGACCGTCTGGAGCCCCCGAGGAGAGCAATCCCCTGGGAGCTCTGAGGTTTGGGAATTTCTACAGACAAGCCTGTCCACGGAAGGTTGGGACTGAGGGAGATCAGACAATCCCTGCACTGAGGCTGATCACAGATTTGGGGGCTCTCCCGAGGTGGGGAGCACAGAACTGCCTTTCCTTTTCCTTGGCTGTGCTGTTCCAAGGAACTGAAACATTGCAGCCCCCAACAGCCAGGGCAGCAGGAGAGCCCAGGGCAGTGCCAGCTGTGTGCACAGGGAAAATGGAATAATGCCTGTTCCAGGTGAGCAGTTTATTACATTCAGAGCTGATAAAGGTGAGGAATCTGTGGGAGAGCCTCTGAGGGATGTCCCAGGGCTGGGCAGGATGTGCAGGGCAGAGTTGCTGGGAGTGTCCCCTACAGCCAAGTGTCACATCCCTGGTTCCTGTTCAAGTGGGACTTGTGTGATTCCATACACACAATTTCACTCCCACATTCCAGGGATTTCCAGAAATTGGTATTTTCAAGGCTCTGCCCAGCCCTGCTGGAATCAGCTGAGGCTCCTCCTTTTGTCAGAAGAATTTGTCCTTGTTTCTGTAGGGGACTGAGCTGGGAAGGGGTTCAGGATGCTGAGGATCACTGAGCATCAGGCCAAAACTGGCAGGAAAATGTTTCACTGGTCCCTGTGGCTCTGAGACCATCCCAAGGGTATGGACAGACAAAGTACACGGAGCTACAGCACCCCTCCCAACACTGCACATCACCTAAGGCAGGGCAAGGCTCTCCACCAGGAACAACCTGCTCTTCCAGCAGAGCCCTTGCTGCTGTTTGGGAATGGACTTGGATCAATAACAGCCAGGAAAATGTGTGCAGGGGCTCAAAACACTGCAGTGAATATTTGATAAAGGGAGAATTTAGCTTTCAGACTGCTTAGAAACCTTTCTCCTGCAGCAGCAGTGGAAAATGCAGGGTCTGACTGGACACAGAGGCCACTCAGCTTCTTCCTGGGCTGGGCAAGGGGTGGGAAGTATTTTTAAAAGACAAAGAGCCAAACTTCCTTTAGAAATCGGGTTCTAACATTCCTTTATGCCTTTGAAAATGCCCTCCCTGCCATGGCAGGGTCAGTTTTCTGGTGCAAATATCTGAAGGTAGGAAAAATGTTTCTAAAAAACCGTGCACAGGTTGCTGTATGTGGAAGGTACCCGAAATCTGACAGGTAGTTTTGGCTGGAAGGAAAAAAGTGCTCAGTACTAGACTGAAAAAAGCCCTTTGACTTCTAAGGCCAAGTTCTCCTGTTATCCCCTGCTCTAGTGATCAGTCTGGATAAGAGTTCTCTTCCCTGGTTCACAGGATTTGGGACTGAATAAATCACCATGCAGGAGAATTCCCAGCTCTGGAGCTGTAGAAGTGCTGCTCTAGCAGATTTTGATGTGCACACTGCAATGGAAAGGGCCCTGTGTCCTTTCCACCTCAGTGCCTGCTGCTTCCCAAGCTCCACGCTGTCAAAAGAAAAAGAACTGCTCCAAAGAAAAGGAGTTTTATAAAGTTTCTGGGGTAGATTATTGGTTTTGTCTTAGTTTCTGCAGAGATTGAAAGAAAAAAAATAGCACCTTCTCAACAAGTCTTATTTTTTGCTATCTTGTGTATAAATATCAATAACCAAAATAGATCTTTCCTTGTCCCACGTTTCATTTCAGAACATCCTCTTGGGGAAACTGTAGCACCACAAGAGAGGCAGTTTAGCCCCCCAGACAAATATTAAATGTAGCACCAGAGAAACTAAAGCCATAGGAAAGCTGCTCTCCCCTGGTGCCAGAGCATGAATATTTACACACACAAACTGCTGTCCCAGCCCGCTCCCCGCCACGCCCGCGCTGCAGCACGCTTGGAATTCTCAGGATTGCTAATCTGGGTGTAGAGATTCCTCCTCATCCTGCTGCAGCAATGGGGCAGCAGGGCACTGCGTGGTGTCCAGCAGGGCCGGCAGCAGTGGCAAGGCTCGGCCTGCAGGAGCAGGGCTGCTCACAGCAGCGATCTACAGGGAATGTCGCTTACGCTCTCGACAAGGCATGCACGCGTCCACGTCTGCATACACAGGGGTTACATTCTTCTATATATAAGCAGGTTTTGTGTCTCTGGTTTGCTGCTGGGCCCTTGAACAGCTTCTTCCGGGCAAATCCTCCTTCTCACGTCGCCCAAAGCACTTCCAGCATCTCCCACTTCTTTCTTTCTCTCCACTCTTCACAGCTGCTGCTCAGGCTCTGGATTCCCTGGAGGAAAAGGGGAAACAATTTTCTCCAAGGGCACAGGGTTTGCTCCAGCCTAAGAAAGCAAAAGAATGAGGTTGGGTGTTAATTATGTTGATGCATTGGGTACAATAAAAGCTTCTTTTAAATTTACGCTTGAACCCTCCCACTAAATTCACAGACAAGGAGAGGTGTGGGATTTATGGGGAGGACGGTTTGTGGCTCAGACAGGAGATTATGCCTTTGGCCCTGGGTACTGCAGATTTCTGGGAGCTCTCCCCCTTGCAAGGCTCCTTTTGGGTGCTCCAGCCTCACTTCCATCACATTAACAAAAATGTGAACTTTTAGGGAAGCCATTAAATCTGTTCCAGGTAAGCAGTGGGGTGCATGGAGTATCACAGGAGACTGCAAGAACTCACTCATTCCTGACTCTGCCACTGATTAGATTTGTGGCCTCAGGCAAACCACTGCTTTCACTTCTGCTGGAAAATGAGGGCACTAATAACTTCTCTGCCTCACAGGTGGGCTGCGAGCCTTAATTAATAAAGTGCTCAGAGAAAGGCACCCATCTAAGTGCAAATTAGCAGGAGAGGTGCCCAGGGGGTATCTGCGATGAAATTCCCATGTCCCAGCGTTCATCCCCCGGTTTGTTGACAGCAGGCCTGGCTGGGGCAGATGCCATGGATTTCTCGCTGGCAGGCTGTGACAATGAGAGATCCCAGGAAAACTTGCACGGAGAAATCTCCGCCGGCCGCCGGGATGAGGTGATTTCACCGCTGGGAGAAGGAGGGGGAGCAGCCGCTGCCGGTGGAACCGCAGCAGCGATGAAATCACAGAGTAATTAGGGCTGGCCGAGAGCTCCGGGGCAGATCCCGAGCTGCCGCACTCCGGAATCCCTCCCCTTCCTGCTGTCCTGCCCTGGTCATGCCAGCGGGAAGGTAACAGGAGACAGCCTTGGGATGGGCTGAACCTCCAGGGAAAGAGGGGAATTCTGGTGCTGCCATGACTCTGAGCAGAACCACAGAGTATCCCGAGTGGGGAGGGAGCCTCAGGGATCATCAGACCGACTCCTGGCTCCAGGACACCCCAGCAATGCCACCCTGTGCCTGAGAGCCGAGCCCAAACGCAGCCCTGGGGCTGTGACCTTTCCCTGTTCCAGCCACCCGCAATGGCTCTGGTTCCTTTCCCTGTTCCAGCCCCCTGGAATGGCTCTGGTTCCTCGGCAGAAGACTGAACCGTGTCTGCTTTATCCCAGCTCCTGCCAGCTGCGCACAGGATGTGGCAATTCCAGCCTCTCCCTCCCTCATTCCCAGCATTGCTTTCTAGTTTTAAGGAACCTGAAGCAACAGTGGGAATAGCTGGAAGGAGGAAGGCTGGGATGGACCTTCCAGAGGTGAAGCGCATTTCCAATCTGGCCGTGATCAAGGCTGTCAGGCAGCCCCATCCCAGGGCTGCTGCACCTCCGAGCTCCATCTCCCACATCTCACCCACCCTCTGGAAGTACTGGCGTATCCCAAGGTGGTTTAGCAGAGCTGCTTGGCCCTTTTGGCAGAAGGTAAATAGGAGGAGAGGTGTTTGCTGTGTGGGGAGGGACAAAGACAGCAGCTGGGCACGGGGAGTTAATGCAGAGCTGTCAGGGATAGCCCAGGGCTTGGAATGCACCCCTGCTCAGCCTCCGGAGCTGCATGCCTGGGACACAGCCCTTCCTGCATCCCTGAGTGCTCAGGGACAGGCACGCAGCACCATGGCATTCTCCTGACCTGGGAAACAGCACCAGGAGGAGATTTGGGCACCTGCACTCCCCACACATGATGCCAGAGCTCCCCAGAGCAGAGGACAGCCGGGGCTCTGAGTGTGGCACTGCACAAAGCAGGAGGATGTGGCTGCCTTCACTGCAAGAGGTGAGATATTGACTCAAGTTACACTGGAATAAAGAGTTCAGGAGTTGATTAAAGGATTTCCTCCACAGTAAAACCATTTAATCCTTATTTATTATTTCTCCTGTAGCAGCACTTCCAACTGCCAAGCTCTGAACCCTTGTCCTGCTGTGCCACCCGTGGCTGGCAACAGATCATCTGTGGTGTCACTGTATTTTACAAACTGTCTCTCTGTGTCACTTAATGTATAGAAAATCTATAAAAACCTGTAAAAGTTGATAAATCCTAGAACATCTTGAACTCCAAGCGATAAATCTGCTCCAGGGCAGGCAAAGAGCTCAGCACAACGTTTATGCATCTCACAAGCCCCATTCTAAGGGCTTAAATGGCTCTTAAGTTTTGCATCAGCCTCGTGCTGGCCTTCTGCAGGAAGGTGAATTTCATGGAAAGAATAAAAGAGAACCCCAGAATCCTGGCCCTGAGCCCATCTCTCAATAAACCAATTCTGAATATCCTAGGCTGTGTTAAAGCCATTTCTGGGTGCATATTGGCTGCATTGCCAGTATCTGACTCATTAATGGAATATACTTTGAGCCAATTCTGATCTCATTTACAGCACCGTAAATCCAGGGCAACCCAATTGACTCCAGTGGAGTTACTCCAAATTTCCCACAATAGGCACTCAGCAGACAGAGCAAAATTTGGTACTTTGGGTCTGAAAAAGGCTGAGGAAAGCCAAACTACATCCCATTTGTACTGGGGTGGATAGTAAGTTGGAAAGAGAGCCAGCATATCCCTTCTGTAGAGCTGCTGAAAAATTGATTATTTTATGCACCATTCTTAAAAGGCTGAAACTTTGGGGGAAACTGTCCACAACTATCAACAATTTCATTTCCTTATGAAATAAAAGGAATTGTGGCTGAGCGCCTGTATGAAAACTGCAGTGTCTATTGGAAACATGGATGGGAGTGATTAGAAAGAATTCACTTCCTTTGAATTTTTTTCACGGGAACTGCCATTCCCGTTGGTGATGTATCCGTCTGTGCCTGGGCATTTATGGAGAGACAGATTTTGCTCAGAAAGTCGCTCTCAACCATTGCACAAATGAAGCAATAAGGTTATGAGACAACAAATGGCTTTGGTTGCAAAACCACCTCAGCCAACCTCGCCACATCCCCGTGCTTTACCACACACAGGAAGCTCCACTGCCCAATTATTTGGAATTCTCCAGCCTTTTCCCACAGCTTTACAAAAAAACCCCGAGCTGCTTTTCTCATGGATGCTGAGTAGGATGGGCATGAAACGACTCAGGCAGGGGGTCCTGTATCTCTTAGCACTTCTCTGAGTGATCTTTATGCAGGGAGGGGAGGAGAAGCCACCTTTGGGCAGCACCTGCACAAAGCCAGAGCAGAGTTCGAGCTCCCGCCTCCGGCAGCAGCTGGAAAAAGGAGTTCTGCTCACAGCTACTGTGTCAGCATGGAACTGCTCCATTTAAACGGATTACAGGGGCCACTCGCTTGGCACATGTCCCACCACTAATAAACAAAATAACAGTTATTGATATATTGAAAGGGAAAAATATATCCAAGGGCTTGGATCGCTGAGGGCAGGCTGGAGGCAGGGACTAAACGAGGCACGATCGCTTCCGTCCTCGCAGCAGCAGCTTAATGAGGGAACAAGGGCTGGGCAAGAGCCCTGTCAAATTCCCAAGCAGCCCCATCCGTGTACACTCACACTTCATTAGCATCTCCGCGGGAGATGGAAGGGGAACTTGGAAGACCAAGAAACAATTGGGAGAGGGTTCAAGAGTACTAGGGACGAACTGGGAAGAATTCTATGTCCGGGAGATCTTTGCATAGGAAGACCAGGGAACCCAGACAGTAAAAAAATACCTTTGGGCTCCAATCCTCCCACAAAGACTATCCTGCTTGGCCTCAGTCCACCTGTGGAATGAGCCATTGCTGGTCTGCTGTTTGTTTGTGCAAACTCTGATGCTTTGTGTATCGGGAGAGTTAATGTTGAAGGTTTTCTTTATTCAATTTAACTGTGAAGCTGGGGTGAGGGTGGCAGGCACCTTTGGCTTTTTTGATGCTTGCCACTGGGAAGGGCTGGCTTTTTCCTGATCCAGGAGGATAAACAAGAGCCTGCCTCTTTGTGTGAGGGACACACACAGGGAGCACCAGGCTGGATGTTTGTCCTGGTGCAGAACCAGCTCTCTGCATCTCGACACTGCCTCTGGTCCTTCGTTTGCTCTGCTCTCCTGCACAGCTCAGTGGGACACCTCCAGAAATCTTATCAACCCAGTTTTAATACAGATAATTAACTGCACTGAGACTTTGGACAGAGTGGCTCTGCATGAACCTCACAGCAAACAGTGGGGGGAATTCCTGGCAACACAGTGGGCACGGAACCAGGCTGGTGGAGCTGGCAGGGACAAGTAGGGTTTGATTTTAATACACTGCCACTCCTGAACTAACAGAGCGAAATACAAGTGACATTGTATGCCAAACTGGCACCTGACAACTATACTTCATGCCCTGGTTGGATGTTTCAAGGTGATGTCAGATTACATATTACAAAACTGCCAGTTGCAAAGCATCCGTCCCCAAATCCCAAGCACGGTCCGCAGATGCAAGTTGGTCACAGGCAGCGGCCCTAATCCTGCTCTCACTGGCATCACCCAGGGCTGCGGGGCCAGGAGGGGTTCCCTGGAGCACAGCATTATTCCCTGAGCTGTGCTGTTGTGTAAAGCCATGGAGCTGAGGGAACAAGCTGAGGGAACCTTCTGCCTCAGGAGCCGTACGTACGCTCACAGCAGCCAACGCTGCTGCCTCTTGAAAAAGCAGGAGGGGAACTCGAGGAATAACCCAGGCTGCAACTGGCCTTTTCCTCTTCTCTCCATTCCTTCTGCAACCACCAGATCACGAGACAAAGGCTGACTCTGCAGGACACTCATTAACTGTACAAGTTACTCTCGTCTTAGCAGCTTTTCCATGAAATCCCAAGATCACAAGTGGTTGGTTAGAGGCTGGACTTCCCAGCTTGTTGCAGGACAATGTTATCATCACTGCAGAGTTCTTTGAGGATGGCAGGAAAATGCCTGTTTTGTTCAGAAACACTCTGCTGAGGTAATCAAACACTGTCTTACCTTATCTCAAAGGCTAACCCAGCTCACTGCACTGTCACTGAGGCTCTGAGACACTGCAGACTGTCAGAAACCTCCACTGGTGGAAGCAAATTACGGCCCAGGATGAAAAGATTATTAATGGCCAAAATAACCCAGGAGCTGAGGTGCAGATGACACAGTTAATTATTCTGGGCTTGCATTGTATTTTCATCTGCAGCTTGGTCACTTGTGCCTTGGAATCGTGGCAGGAGTGGGACAGGCTGCACACAGGGACAGCCAGGAGAGTGTCACAGCCAGGAGAGTGTCACCATCTCGCACCTTTATCCCTGAAACCGCTTCCCATCCCACACCAGGAGCTCCTTTCCAGCCTTACATGTGTATTTGTGTCCAGGAGCATTTGGAAGCAGCTCAACACTGTCTGTGGCAGCCTTTGAAGCCGTGGGCAGGACGGTGCTGCCCATGGAATTCGCCTCAGAGGCGCCCAGGATAAGGCTTGGCTTTTCCACAGCCCTTCATCAAAGCCATTCATAAGCAACTGGTGGGCAGAAATGGAAGTGAGGACTCCAGGATCAACAGCAGAAGAGATTGGGGAAAAGAATAGTGTGTGCCCAATAAACCTTCACAAAAATTAATGCTCCAAACAGCTATGGCCTCGTGGGATTGCCAGGAAGTCTGGGCTCAGTGTGTGCGTGGATCACCAGGGCCAGCTAACAGGCTCCCTCTGCCAGCCCTGCTCACCTGCCACCTTCTCTGCTTGGGATGGAGTCCCAGACTGGGCAGGCAGGAACTTCCCTGGCTTGTTAGAAAGAAAAGGACATTTGAGACATTAGAAAAGGGAGATCAGTGCAGCTCCCCCTTGGATTTCAACTCTGTATGTGCTCAGAGAGGCCAGCAAGGCAGACGGGTGGGTTTGCTTCCAAACACTGGAACCAAACTTGCCACAAACTGACGGGGAGGGAGAGATGTGTTTGCTCTGCTCCTGACCACAGTCCCACACCACTGACACCACCTCTGAGGGCTCTGCTGGGCACAGCCCTGCAGGCACCATCCAGTGCCTGCTTTTATAGAAATTGAGGCTTCGATTCATCAAAACCCCACAGTTCCTCTCTGTTTTTGTTTCAAAGAAAGCTTTGCAAAGGTGACCACTGGAACCTCCCGCCAGACACAGCAGTTGTGGCTCAGATGGATGACAACAATATCGGCCCCCCCTCAGTGTGCACACACACAGTGCAAACACACAGACCTGCTGCAAAACCTCTTTTTTAAACTCTCTGATAACCTGACTTCTCCTCCACACTACCCTATCCAAGCTGGTGGGATACCAGCACTGAAAGTTAGACATGCACTGAAATTGTTCCCTGAACGCAGACAGACACTGGGCGGTGTTTATGATGCAATTTAAAGCATCCAGAAGAGGAGCCCATGCTCCTTTGGTCTGTGGCGACAAATCCACGACCCAAAGAACACGACAGAGCACCCAAAGTCCCCGAGGTGACCCCACGTACACTCAGCATCCTTGAGTGCTCCCAGGGCTGAGGGGGCAGAGCTGTCCCCACAAGCCCCAGAGCTGTCATCAGGATGACAACAACCAAGGTTACGGGACCAGGAATGTCCTGGTTCCCTGCTGCTCATTTGCTCAGCGGCTCTGGAGCACAGAACCAGCAGTAACTGGACTTGGGTGCTTTTCCTGGCCAATCCCCTCGGGGAGAGGCCCCAGCACTGGGCAAGGTATTATCCAAAAACATAGAGCCCATGTCCCAGTCCAGTGGGGACATTCCACCACCCAGTGACCTTAGTGATGGGTGCCCGTGGGTCTAAAGCTCACCAGGGAATGGCAGGACACAGGGAAAGTTCCTCCAAGCAAAAGAGGGCTGGAGGTTGGGCAGGCACGGGTGTGCGGAGCATCCTCCAGCTCCCGGGACCGGCAGCCGGGGGCAACACGGGACCTGCTCGGCTTCCCCTGAGCTGCCCCGCGCCGCTGCCGGGCACGGAGCTCAAACTGCCCCACGAGAGCACGGGTGGGGCGGGCGGAGGGGAGCCACGGGGGTGGAGGCCGTGAAAAGTTTGGGTAAGAGGAAAGGGGGCGTTTGGGGAGTCCTGGGAAGCGGGAAGAGGAGGGAGGGAAAGTGGGGATGGAGGGGACAGGGGGGAGAGGTGAGAGCGACAGGTCGGTGCGACCTGGCACCGGCAGTCCAGGGAGAGGAAGAGAGAGGGGAAAGGAGAGGAAGAAGGATAGGAAAAGGAGAGGGATCGGTGCGACCCGGCAGCACGAGCAGCCCGTGGCTCGGCGCGCTGCCGCGATCAGCCCCCGCAGCCCGGCCAGGCGCGGGTACCGCGGACAGCGCGCTCGGCCGGGCCGGACCGAGCCGAGCCCCCGCGCCCGCTCCCGCCGCCCGTCCCGCTCCGAGCCCCGCCGGCCGCCCCGTCCCGCGCCCACCTGTTGCGCGTCCCGCCTGCTCCCCGCTCCGTCCAGCGCCCCTCTCCCTAGAGGCTCCTCCTGCGGATCAGCCAGGCCAGCGCGGCCGCGGGCGTGAGCGCGCAGAGCAGCCCCGCCACGGCGGCCAGGCGGCGGGCGGCCGAGGGGCCGCGGCCCCGCGCCTTGCGCCGCTGCTCCAGCTCATCGCCCAGGCGGCGCAGGCGGGCGGCGACCCGGCGGGCGGCGGCCTCGGGCCGGGCGGCGCGGCCGGGGCCGCAGGGGCTGCAGGGCGCGGGGGGGCCGCGCAGCGCGCACGGGCACATGGCTGCGTCCGCTCGCCGCCGAGCCCGCCGAGTGTGCGGCGGGCGGGACGCGGGCGGGACACGGGGGGGACCGGGGGTTACATCATCCCCCGCGGGGCGGTGCTCGGCCGCGGGCGGAGAGGGGGGAGCGAGGAGACGGCGCGGGG
>VZSR01001182.1:247074-261232 GCA_013398615.1 Brachypodius melanocephalos | reverse complement strand
CTGCCCCTGGATCCCTGGCAGTGTCCAAGGCTGGATTGGACAGGCCTTGGAGCAGTCTGGGACAGTGGAAGGAGTTCTTGCCCATGGCAAGGGTGGAACTGGGTGGTCTTTAAGGTCTCTTCCAGCCCAAAACATTTTGTGTTCAGGGCTGTGAGCAGAAAAGATGAGCAGCTTCCATCAGAATGGCTTTGGATTAAACACTTGGCACTATTTTTTGTACTGAGCTCAAAGTCCAGCTAGTTCTAATTGAGGCCCCTGGTCTCAGCAAATGAGCCTTGACTCTGCCTTTGTGTGTCTGGGGAAGAAAATAAACCTAGTGAAATAAAAACCATTATCAGATGCAGAGGGATGAATAAACCTTCATTAGGATTTGAGCCAGTTGATTTAGATGGGATTAGAAGAAATTTTGGATTTGATGGAAGAGGTGGGGTTTTTTAGGGGGAAAAATATCCCCCAGAGGCAAAACCAAATAGCAAAGCCTATGTCAGCAAAAGCCTTTGAAGTCCTTCAGAACATTATTACTTGCTGGACTATAAAATATAAAACTGTCCCTGTGTGGAGCTCAGAGGAACCCAAACTTTCTTTGCTGAGAACGGTTGTAAAAAGATAATAGGAACACTGAAGACAAAATTAAATTCCGGACTCCAGATCTATATACAAGTCTGTAAGATGTTTTCATTGATCCTTGCTGGAGTTTCTGTGCAGTTTAGATTTGGAAACAGTTTTAACAAGAGCTTTGCACATCTCAGCTCCTCTCCAGCACCCAGCTTTTGGGTGCATGTAAATAAAGCCATAATACCCTGGCTTTGGGGGCCTCACCTGAAACTCCAAGTCAAGCAGATCTAATAAAGCTGACTTGAAGCCAATGGCTGGTTTTAATGCTGCAGCTCACAGTGGTGCTGTAAAGTGAAATGCTTGAGACTCTTTATTAGTGATTTCGTGCAGCTGAGCCTCGCTCAGTGGGGTTTTACAAGGGATTGGCATGCGAGTTTGGGGCTGTAAGAAAAGGCTGGGTTGGGGACCCTTTGGAAATTCAGGCTTGTAAAGCAGCAGGGTTCGCTGTAATTTGATTGAAAAAAAATCAGGATAGGATAGGATCTTTATTCTCCCTGAAAGTTGAAAAGGCAGTTGAAATTTTATGTAGCTCCCCCCCTCTCCTTTTCTTTTGTTTTACTGTCTTTATAAAATGCTTTTAAGACCTTGAAACTTGAAAGGTCTGTGCAATATTGTCTGTTTTGGCAGACTGAAAGGTGTGTGTTTATTTTTGATTTTTCTTTTGGAAAGCAGGGCAAAAGCTGGCCTGGTTTGGCTGTGCTTCCCTGTGCGTGTGCTCAGGCTGTCCCTGTCAGGAAAATGTGCTGCTGTTTGGGGAGGGGGCAGAGGTTCTGCCTGGGGAGCTCCACTCCTGCACCACAGCTGCTCTTTTGGTGTGTCAGCAGAAAGCTGCTTTGGGGTTTTTTTGTGTTCTTGGAACAATAACACAGATACTTACCCTACTTTCAAATCAAACTGAGAGCAAATTCCTGATGGTTTGGGTTTGGAATTGGCTCTTTTTGGTGCTTTTGAAGGTGCTGAGTGTGTCCCTCTGGGGACAGGAGCACTCAGCACTTTGATTCCAGGATGATACGTGTTGCTGGAGAAGCCTCAGTGCTGGTTCTGTCATTTCAGGGCATTGTTGTTGCCCTGTGCAGGTTGTTTCCTTTGTCAGAGGAAAAGGGAAGGGGATTGTCTCCCTCTGCCAGTTTGCACTGAGGTCTCTGAGTGATTAAGAAAATTAATTTTGCTGCATTTGGATATTCCTATTTCAGCGCTGCTCTTCTCCATAGGTCTCAAATCTTAAAAACCCTTGCAGGTTACTCAGATCACCCCTTCTTTCATCATATTAAACATTTTTTGTGTGTGTGACTATGGAAAAATGGCAAATATATATAAAGAGATGGTCCTGAGAGAGTTTGTGTCCATGGGAGGTATGGATTCTTGGCATAATCTGGGGACCGAAGTGAACATTAGATGCTTAATTGTAACTTACTGAAAATGATGTCAGTCTCAGAAGGTTCTTCTAATCTTTTTAGAAACAGAGCACAATTGATTGCTGCTTTCACCAGTCGTGGCTTTCACTGGTTACGTCTGTTTTTTTAAATTAAGACTTACAGAGGGAAAAAAAGCTACTTAAGTTGGCTCTTACCTCTTGAATCTTTAATTTTGAGCCCACAATTGATTGTGATGAAGCTGTTCTCTCTGGAATGGGCAGCAACTTGAGGCTGCTTGAAAAACTCAATAATTCATTCCTATTTATGCATACTGTAATACAATAGGTTATAAATCACTAATGCCATATCCCTAATCAGGCATTGTCAGTGGGACTTCAGAGATAGGGTGCTGTGATCTGAGAGGGTTTCTTAGCTACAGATATGAAAATAAATTCATATTTTTGCTCTACGCTCAAAATTCTCTCTTAATTGTTTTCTTGCTGCTTTCCCTGTCAGAATGTTCCAGTCACTGATATTTCAGGTTGACAGTGTGGCCACTAAACCGCTGTCCACATTATGTGGAGTTTTAGTGGAGTATAAACACAGTTATTTCCTGAAGAACTCACTGTAACAAGGCTTTTGTTAAGGGTCTGGGGTTTTTATACACTCAGATGTATAAAGAGTGAACAAATATATTTGTTTGAGTAAGACTTTCATCTTAGTACAGGCCTGTATTAATTTATATGTTTGTATTTCAGGTAGTATTTAATGTTTCATATTAAATTTAATTTTTCCTTACACGTTTCTGAGACATCCATATACAAACATTGATTTCTAGGTCAGCAGGACATGGAAAATCCTTGCAGAAGATGAAGTGTTGTGGTACCGGCTGTGCCAGGAGGAGGGATACCTGTTGGACATGAGCATCTCCGACCATTCCTGCTGGAAGCTCGCCCTCAAAAACTGCAGAGCCAGAGAACAAATGCTGAAAACCAACTGGAAGGTGAGAGGGAATTTCCTGAGAGGGATCCAGGTGCTGGGGAAAAATGGGAACCTGATTCGCGCAAGTGTGAGAGGAGAGTTGGTGTTGTGATTTTTACCTCATCTTTCCCAGCTGAAAGCTGCTGGGGGGTTTTTGGGCTGGATGTGTCTCAGCAGTAGCAAAGCTGGGAGTTTCCCAGCAGCAGATTTGGGTGGGTGAAGGAATGGGAGCACCACCAACCACTGTGTCCTCTCTGCAGAACCGCGTGGGTGCCGTGAGCCAGCTGCGCTACGAGCCCGGCCGCGTCCTGTGCGACGTCCACTGCTGCGACGGGGTGGTGATGGCTGGGTGAGCACGGGCTGCAGTGCCCACTGCACCTTAGATAGAGTGTGTGATGCCCACTCCATCTTCTGTAGAGTGTGTGATGCCCACTGCACCTTGTATAAGTGTGTGTAATGCCCACTTCATCTTCTGTACAGTGTGTGATGCCCACTGCACCTTGTATAGTGTGTGTTATGCCCACTCCGTCTTCTATAGGGTGTGTAAGGCCCACTCCATCTTCTATAGGGTGTGTAAGGCCCACTCCATCTTCTATAGGGTGTGTAAGGCCCACTCCATCTTCTATAGGATTTGTAAGGCCCACCCCACTTATAAAGTGTGTGATACCCACTGCATCTTCTATAGGGTGTATAGTGCCCACTCCATCTTCTATAGAGTGTATAGTGCCCAGTCCACTTTTTATAGTGTATAATATTCACTCCATCCTTATCAGAATGTGTAATGCCCACTCCATCTTTTATAGTGTGTGTAATTCCCACTCTACCAGGCTGTGTAACGCTTACTCCACCTTTACCAGAGTGTGTAAAGCTTGCTCCATCCTTACCAGGCTGTGTAATACTCACTGCACCCCTACCAGGCTGTGTAGTGCCCACTCCATCTTTACCAGTCTGTGTAAGGCTCACTCCACCTTCACCATCTGAAATCTCAGGTGCTTCTTTTAATAAATTCAAAAGCAACACCTGTTTGAAGCATGAGAATGGATTCACCTGCAGTTCCTGAGACAGGCTGTCCTTAAGTGACTGGTAAGAATGGTTATCCACAATTTACCTCAGCAGTTCAAATTTTTATGGAACTATTAAAAAGTTATCTCATGTACAAGTAGTCCCTGTAAAAACTCGAGTGCTTTCTGATGAACTCCATCTATTGTTTTGCTGTGGAAGCACCCAGAATATATTCAACACTTTACACATCTACTGAAAAAAATCCCCTTTTTAATGTTTTTCCATAAAAATGTCTTAATCACAAGGATATCTTGTCACAGCACAAAAATAACTTTAGAAGGACTGTTACTTTTCTCTATTTTCACTTAAAAGACAACCTGGGAGGACAATAACCTACTAGGAACAGATAAACTCAAACTTCTCTTTTCCTAATATAGAAGTTTTCTGCACCTTGGTTTAATGTTAGCTATTCATGTGGTTTATACTCTTAAATACAATTTTAAGAGCCTCACGAATTTTTAGAAGAGGTTACAGTGATTCTCTCAGGAAGTGTGAGGCTTTACTGTGTTCTGTTTGGATTTCACAGGTTCAGTAATTAGTAACCCTCCAGAAATCACATTAGTAAATAAAAATTATGATATCCTGGGGAGCTGGGGCATTGTCCTTGGCATACCAGAGTTCAATGTTCAATGTGTGGTAGCACTTCATGTTAATGGTGTGGGATTAGAGAAAACTGCTTCTAAAATACTTTAAAATTCACAGACTGGTTATAAGGAAGATGCCTGGAAAACTCAAATTCATGGAGATGCTTTTGAGTGCTCTTGAGCAACTGAGAGCAGAGCTCTAAACTATCAGACAGCAAACCCAGTTGTCTCCATGCTGCTGCCAAAATCTCCAGCTCTTCCTTCATTTTCCCCATTGTGTTTATATCCAAACATGCAGTAGATAGGAGTTATGCAGATTAAATTACATTTCTGAAGTATTCATAAACAAATGTTATGAATCCTGCGTATTAAACTCAAATAGTCCATATTTTGGCTTGGTGTATTACAGAAGTTGGGTTCTGACAGTTGCACACACCCTTTTCACGTTGGTTCTTCAGTTCCTCCAGTATCTGCTGATTCTCTTGGTGAATTTACATCAGGGGTGTGGTACAATTAAATAACTCAGGTTCCTGAAAATAGACGAGCAGGTAAGACCACTGAGGGAAATTTGCATGTGTGTATCCTGTAGAAAAAGTGATGTTCACTTAAATGACTTCCCAGTAATTTCTCTGAAAAATGATATATCTCTTTGTGAAGCTGTGAGCATTTATTTGATAAAACAGCATGAGGAAATTAGAATTCAGCTGTTTGAATTTACCTGGTTAGTAAATGAAAAGTTCAGAGTATTAGAACACAAAATTTATGTCACGTCCTTTGCTGTTTACCACTTGTCCTGCACTCTGCTTTGTCTCTTAATTTGTTAAATGGTAAATATCAAACAAGGGAGTGTTCAAGTTATAACTAAAACTTCCAAGGGCATCAGCTAATTGTGCAGGGAAATTGTGCATTTGGTAAGTGTTTAGGATGTTGAGGAATTTGTTGGGGGTTTGTTGTTTGCTGTGTTTTTATTTTTTAAATCCAACCATAATCCTCCCCTGTCTCTCCCAGCTTATAAAATTGTACCTAATGGCATTGTGCTTTCAAATTTGTCATAAAAGTGTAATGAATCTGATGATCAATAGCAAACTGTTGCATTCTTTCAGTATTGAAGAAGTAATTTAATAGCTGAGGTTTAAAAGTCAATTCTCCTCTCAGTATAAATACCAATTATCTATTACATTTAATGATTCTCTCTCCCGTTTCACAAACACTTGTGTGCTCAGCTTTGCATGGTAATAATCAGTGATTACAGAGAGCCCCGTGTGTCTGAGCCAAGCTGGTGTGTGAGTTTGCAAGGCCTGGTGGTGCTAATCCAGAATTGGGAGGCATTTCCCAAGGTTTTTCTATCCAGTGGCTTGGGCCATCACCTTTCTGCTGTTTCAGGTGGCTGCACTGGCCGCTCAGGGATGCTCAGTTCTTAGCAGGTTTTTTGATCAGAATTCCCTCAGCCACTCCAGGTGCTCCAGGGCCTTCCTTGGATACACTCCAGCCCCTCAAGGTCCTTGTTGTCCTGAGGGGCCCAGAACTGGACAGAGGATTGGAGGTGCCCCAGGACACCTTGGCTTTCTTGCGCATCTGGGCACACCTGGGCTGGTGACCAGCTGCTGTCACCAGCACGCCCAGGGCTTTGTCCACCTTGTGCAGCCACTCCTGCCCAGGCCTTTGGCATTCCCTTGGGGTGGTGATGGCCCAGAGTAGGACCCAGCACTGTGCCCTGGTGGTGATGTTCTGTTCCAGAACTTGTCCTGGCCCTGAGGTCAGGCTGACAGGCCAGCATTTCCCTGGATCCTCCTTCCAGGCCAGCTCCTACCTGGGCATCACGGTGCTGACTGCAGTCCCTTGGGTGAGGAGGGTCCATGGCCTCCCTGCTGGGAGGTGTCTGGGTGAGCTCTGCCCTGCTCCCTCAGCACCCTCAGGTGGATCCCACCGCATCCCCCCAGTGGAATTGTGTGTCCTAAGTGCTGCAGGAGGATGCCAACCATTTCCCATTGGATCATGGGGACTTCATTCTGCTCCCTGTCCCCATTTTCCAGCCTGGGTACCCTGAGGACAAGGCCTTAATTCCCTCAGCCTTTTCTTTATTTTTTGTCACTGTTTCTCCCTGATCCAATAAAGATGGAGATTCTCCTTTTGTTGCTGATGTATTTATAGAAACATCTTTAATTCTTTTTCTGGCAGCAGCCAGATTAAGTTCTAGTTGGGCTGAGAGGAGTTCTAGTTGGAGAGAGTAGGAATGCTGGGGTTGGTGTGTTTGGGAATCTGGGAGCAAGCCTGGAATCACTGATTGATTTGAACCTATGCTGTGCTAGGCATGATCTTGTCATCTTCACTGTTCTGTTTCAAACTCTGCTGCAAAGTGGAATCATTTTTATTTTAGTTACTGCAGAGCTTTTTAGTCTTTTTGAAAGGGAATTTATTCAGGTTACGTGCAGAGTGACTTAAACCAGCAGCTGCTGCTGTGATTTATAGAGGCACAGTTTGAATTGGTTCAGGAGCAACTCTTTATTAACCTGTGGAGGAAGCAAAGGTACACTACACAGAGAAATGCCCCTGTTCATGCACTCTCCACTTTTCCCCACGCTGCTGCCCAGGCTGAAGCCAGGAGATGGCAGAGTATCAAGGATTGATTAACTGCAACCTGAGCTGGGAGCCGAAGGTGGCTGCGAGCAGCTCCCCTTTGTGCGAGCCTGACATCAGATAATTCAATCTGGCCTGCACGCAGAGCTTCTTGTGTTTGTCATTAAAATTTCATCCCGGTGGTTACGAGGCTTGTTTTCTGGGTCAGCCCCTGAATCCCTTTTCATTTGAGCCAGTGGTGTTTGTGGTTACCTCACTCCCAATCAATGTTGTATTCGCCAGCCTTTCTACAGTTACACGTCTCGAAGGATCTTCTCTAAAGGGATGATGTTCTCCCCCTCACCCTCGATTCAAATGGAGTTTCAGCCCTAAGTCAGAGCTTACTTAAAGCAATTATATAGCTGCTTGCTTGGCTTTTAGAAATTCCTACTGGTGACGAGGCTCGCTGTGCCTAATGCTGTCATTTACTGTGCAGAATGTCTGGATTGCTTCACTTTCTCTTACTAAAATCTGGATTTCTCTGGGCTTTTTTAAGCAAATGCGTGTTCGGGCAGTAAAATTGCTACTTTTTTGCTACTTTTTTTTTCTTTTGGCAGCGCAGTGACAAGTTGGGTCTCCCTGGACAGAGTGGTCTCAGAACATGCATCTGGTCCTTGTTTGCCCTTGTCATTGCAGAGGGTCCCGTGGTGTGCCATGCCCATGGCACACTGTGAGGCTGTTGCTGCCTGACTGGCTCTGAAATGCTCACCTGTGGCTGTTCTTGAGCCCTGTGCTGAGCTTGCCTTGTGCTGGTGGTGCCCATCTCACCTCCCAGCTCACCCCTAAAATCACACCAAGCAGGCTTTGAGGGGGATGTGTTAATATTTTAATGCTTGCAGAAAGATCCCTGTGGTTTCACTGCTGCTGCTGGTGGCTCTGAAAATAAATAAACAGAAGAGGCCCAGAGTCAGACCACCCTTCCCAAGACCCAGAACTATAAAGTACCATCTTTTCCTTTCTTTTTTCTTCAGTTTTCTGTGACTAAGTGGTGTCCTGTTAATGAGGAGCTTGGCCACAAACTGATTTAGCAGATGCTATGAGGAGTCCCTGCACCTCTTACAGACTGGGAAATCAGCCTCGGGTTCTCTTGAAATTTTAATTTCAGATGTTTTCCCTCCTTCCCCACTAAGTACTGCCAGCTTTCCTTGAGATTTGAGGAGTTAGGACTGGTGAGATCCATCTGCTGATTGCCTTAATAAACCAACAGATTCCCATTTCCTCCCTTTTCAGGGTGGAGCACACCTGGCACAGGTGGTGTTTCCCCAAGTGATACTTGATAAAGGAAATGGGAAGCTAAGGAAGAGCTTCCTAAATATGCTGTGTGGTTCATTAGGGGAATCTGGACATTTATTTCTCATGCTGACATCCTAAATGCTGAGATGATTTTATACTGTTGTCTTAGTTCTGGTGAGTCTTGTGGGAGCACTCACAAACAATTTGTCCTTTCAGTTTAAGTCATTTTGAGCAACATCTACACACAAGTAGCTGCTCCTTTATGGTGAGTTCCTTTGTTCTCTTCCATCACCTCCCACTCCACTTTGCTCCTGCTCAAAGGTGACCTGCAAATGACTTTTTAGAAGCTGGGCTTGCCACTCTCTTTAGTTTCATAATGATGTGTGAAACTAGCCCGAAAGGCTTGAAAACGCTTTCCTGCACTTTTTAAAACTTCATGTCAACTCTCATCTAATTTGGATTTTTTGCTATAGGGCTTGTGGGTTATTCTCAAGGTATTTATTATTAGCTCTTGCATCTTAATTCAGTGTGCAGACCTGGGGAAACCAAAATATTAATTAGTAATGAAAATGAATCAAAGTTAACAAACCGAAGACTTCCAACAGCCTCAATCAACCCCTGCCTTGTTTAATTGCCTAAGTTTCACTTATATGATGGCACAACTTTCGTAGGTTTCTCCTTCCCCTCCCAATGACTGCGAGCCAAGATGTCAAACAAAACAGAAGGTGAAAATAATTGCTTTTTTTTTCTTCAACCTTCCTCAAACCTTTTGTGCTCTCTTCACTCATTCTTGTCATTGTTAAGGAGCAATGTCAGGGCTCCTCTTTTCACCCTGAGGAGGCTGAGCACGGCAGTGACATCATGAGCTCAGAGGGGTCGGGTGACAGATGACCAGGGGCTTAGGTAAGGTTGTGTTAGTGACAGCCAGGGTGGCTCTTCTGTCAGCTCCTGAAAAAAGCCTTGCAGGTGAAACCAAGAGTAGGAGCCTGATCTGACTCTTTGTGGAATCTCCTTTTCCAGCCTGCCTGGCCCTGGAGCTCTTGTGGGTTTTGCTGCTGCAGGGGTGTGCTCAGTGATGCCTTCAGTGTTCTCAGGCACGGGCAATAATTTTGAGCTTGTAAATCCTGGTTTTCTACTAAGGCAAAACAAACCCATCCTTCTTTCTACTAAACTTCCTGAAGATTTCATTTTTCCTCTTTGAGCTGTCACCATCAGTGCCTGGAGTTCAGGTGATGCCTCTCCTCCCTGCTGCTTGCAGCGTGTTGCAGTTTGAATTCCTTCCAAGGAGCAAACAGATCAATTTCCAGCATCCTCAAATGGTGTTTTCTCACCTCTGTCTGCAACTGGAGCCAGTGTTTTATCTGTGCTTTGTCCTTTGTGACATAATAGGGCTGATGGGGTAGAGCCTTCCCAAATTGCATCATAATTCCTCCTGAATTCTTATGGAAAAGATAATTTTTTCTCCTGTATGCACAGTAATTTGTTTCCTTGGTGGAGCAGCTGCTTTAATTAATGGGCCTGGGCTGATGCAAGCCACTGGAACCTTGAGCTAAGGGATGGGAGGGGTTTTTTTGCCTTAAAAATCAAATTACTAGAAACAGTTTGGCTTTTTCTAATTGCTGCTTTTATAAATGTTCATTAAAATGTTTTCCTTACAATACAACCCTTTGGCTTGTTTCTGTTCTCTTGGTATGACATTTGCATGCACTTAATATAGAAGGTGAGACAGAAGCAGTGAGGATGGTGAAATGTTAATTTTGTTACAGATAACAGTGCTAAGCTGTAGAACTACACACTCCAGCAGCTTAACCCGCTTTCTCGAGGGATAATTTCCTAAATAAAGCCCTAAAAATGAAGGTAGAAGCTCTCTGCAGCTCTGTTTCTGTGAGGGGTCCACAGATGGGTGTGGGTTGGTAAACTGGGGAGTCGGGTTCCCAGCAGAAGAGTTTGGGAACTGATCATGAGGATGCTCAGAATGGATTTTCTACATGCTAAATCTAGAAGTGCTTCCAGATCCATTTTGGGGCACATTAGTCACATTTTTCATAGCTGCACTCGTATATCAGGCAACCCAAAGGAACATTTGGATGAAATCAGGGAGATTAATTTTCTACTCTGCATTCTCTACCAGCATTAGGATTGTTTCAAACTCTGGTTTTGGTTTACCCCCATCTGTTTTTCTTTGTGTTTTATGGTGTAGCTTTCTGCTATGTAATAGAAAAATTTCTCTTCCCCATTCCATTTGTGTTTTATTTTTGGCCATTGTGTTCTATTTATATTCTTTTTTTTTGCCATGTGAAGTAGCTCTTTGCTGCTACTATTAGTTTTTCCTGAATCCTTTCCTTAAGGAATCCCTCAGCCAAGCTACCTGTTGGTTAGAGTTGGCAAAATCAATGTATCCAGATAACTGAGAGAATTGGAACTTTTACCTCTTCCAGTCTTGGAGGCACCTCACCCTGTGGTAGATGTTTCTAAGCAGTCCATCATTCATCCCTCACTCCAGAGGAGTACAAAGAAGGTGCTAGAATCCCTTTAATTCCAGTATTTTTAATTGTGGTTGGGGTGCCTCCCGATGTGCCATGGTTCTGATGAAGAGATGTTTTGGAACTGGACATTGAGTTACCGCTGGCTCACGTGAGCCTTGGACAGAAGATGAAGCTCAGGAGCAATTTGAACCGGCTTGAAGGAGTTTGGGCTTGGGTTTGCATCTTTAATTGGGCCTTATTCTTGAGCCTGCTGAGGGGGACACTGGCTGATACCTTAATTAAACACATGAAGGACTGGAGAGTTGCTTTTGGTGGAATAAGGATGAAAGCTCTGAGGTGCTTGTTGGAGCAAGACAATGCAAAATACTCATTATTTTACTTGCTTATCAACAGGCGTCCATTTAAACAGAGACTGTTGCTGCAGCAAAATTCCTACTGACTTCAATAAAATGCACTGACATTGTAAGGACTTCATAATCTTTTGAGTATTAACAGATGGTCACTGACTGCCTGAAACAAAGTTGTTGGGATTTTTTTTTTTTTTTTGGTTTGTTGATCACTGCAGGTATCTGGAAACGGAACAGACTTTGCCTTCTGGAAATCAGACCTGACTGTGAAACAAAGGGGGTTCTTTCTCCTTCCTTTTCCTTGCTACAGACTCTTTAGAGAAAATACAGAAAATGTAAACTGGTTTCTGGTGTGTTTTATCAGAAGTCTTTGGTGACCAGCCCGACTTGGTGCAGCAAGCCTTGCCCTGGAGGGGTGTGCTTGAGGCAGCACCAAAAGTGAGTGGCACCAGCATCCTGTCTGAACAGAAACCCAGCAAGGGTCTTGTTGACCCTGTGCTTTGAAGTGAAATTCTGCAGTGCCAGCAGTACCCCAGCCATGAAGGAAAGCAGTTTGTCTTTGCTGCTGCCATGGACTGAATGAGCAGAGTCTCAACTGTTTGGAAAATGTTCCTGTTAACAGTTTTTCTTTTGTGTATTTGTCAGTTTATATATTAGTTGCAGTTGTACTTTGCACAAACACTAATTAGACAGCCATCAACACTCAGGGCCAAAGGCTTACTAACAATGCAACTGTGATAGCAGTGTCTTAATTGGTTGAGTATAATTGTCATTAGGCAACCATAAAGACATCTGGGGCTCTGGAGAGAGATCAGCCTCCCCCTCCTCCTCTTCCCCAAATTTGTTCTGGCTATTGCTATGCAGCACAGTGGAGCTTTTTCAGATGAGATTCTGTGTTTTGACCAGTTTCCTGATGTTTTTCTCCTTATGAAATCGCCTGCCTCTTCAGCACCACTTCATTAGAACTGTGCCCAGCCTCCAGCTCTGCTTCCTCCCACATGTGCTGTGCTCTCCACCACCTGCTTCCCAGACATTCATCGTGGGGCAGCAGCAGCTTTTAACCCCAGCTCCTTCTGCTTTCACTCCTGTGAGAGGGCACAAGCAAAATGTTCATCTCATTAGGGCTTTGCTGCCAGTAAAAAGTAGTCACAATGCTTTTGGTTAGTGAGTAGGTATTTTTATTGTATATTTAATTTTCCCCAGTTTTTCTATGTTATATGCATTCCACCTATTGTTGCTCCATTTCAGCAAGATTTTGATGCATCTCTGTAAAGCTTAAGCTGAATCTCCAGGCTAATTTTTACAGCTAGATCCATGTCTGGCCAGAATTACAGAACAGGCTTGTTGAGAAGTATATTTAGAAAAACACAGCTTGTTTCTTCTGCTGCTCCTTCTCATGTGCCTATACTGAAATATTCTGAAGAACAAGGACAAAGTGGAATGTGAGTCCATCCAAGAAGCTGAGTTATTTGGGTGGAGAGGCTCTGTTGAACATCAGAGAAGGAAAAATGTGTCTGTGAGTAGAGAGAGCTGGGAGCCAGGTGTGGTGAGGATGGAAGGAATCAGGGAAGGGGTATCAGGAGAGGGGCAGATTGGCCTTATGAGCAACAGGCTTCTTGTTGCTCCCTGTAATGCCCAGGAGAGCAAGACTTTGGACAGCCTTTCTCAATGAAATGAAGCAGGTGTGGTGTCTGATGTGGGTTATTTTAGGGTTTGGGGTTGGGTGGTTGGGTCTTCTTAGTGCAAGTGGTATCAGGTGTTGGAGTATTTCCCTGCCACTGCAATCATCAGCTCGTGGCACCCATCAGGGGAAAACAGCAGCAGCTGAATGCTCTTGGTGTCAGAGCAAACAGGATGTGATCCTTGTATTAAACAGCAGGGGAAGTTTGAGTTGGTTTGGGTGTTTTCTCACTCCAGCAGAAAGCTAAGTGGGGATTTCATTATCATCTTGGTAGAAAAACCAGGAACAGTGGGTTTGGAGTGCTGGGCTTGTTCTTGGGCAGAACTTGCATCTGGGGTTATTTCATTGAGTGATCCAAATGAAATTTTCAGGGCAAAATGTAAAAGTTGTGGTGGTAAATGAATAGAAATCTTGAAATTATCTAGAAATAGTGCAGTGTGTTCCTCTCTCCAGCCATCTCTATTGACAGGGCAGGTTTGCCAATTATCTGCAATAAAGCAGCCTTTTTATTTTTTTACAGCAAGGCAGTGCTTTAATAGTTTAAAAGCCTTTTGTTGTGGCTACAAATTGAAAGTGTGGTGCTCTTTACAACAGCATTAAATTTTTTTTTCCCTTCTGAATTGGATTAATCTGTGTTTGAAATTCTTCCAGTTCAGTCCTGGTGCAGGCCCAGTGCACACTGGAAATGGGCAGTGGAGGAGCTGGTTTATAGCTCCCATTTCCCCAGGCTGCTTCCCTGCCCAGACCTGCAGCTCCACTCGTGTTCCCACCACGCTCTTGTGGAACATCTCTCCCAATCCTTCAGCTTTGCTGCATGGGGCTGCTCTGGGAAGGATGGGAATGGTGAGAAATGAGGGAGGAGGAAGCCTTAGGAACTTTCCTGAGGAACCTCTCCTGTGCTGGCACTGCTGGGATTTCTGGGCAGCCACGGGGGAGGTTTGGTGGGCTCTTGCAGGGTTCTCCTGGCACAGGAGGGAGCACCATGGCCAGGATACTCTCAGGGATTGTTGCGCACTCTCAGAGCCCACTGGGCACAACTGGACAAACTCTGGTGTCCTGCAGGTCCTGGCAAGGGCTGGGAGAGCATCTGTGGGGTTTTTATCTTCTTTTCTGTTAGAACCGGGATTAAATGCTCGAAAAACAGTGTTTGGTGTTCAGACTCAGATGTTTATTAGTTCTTACCCATGTTACAGTCTCA
>VZSR01001182.1:222732-236964 GCA_013398615.1 Brachypodius melanocephalos | reverse complement strand
GCTGCTCTGGGCACCCTGTGCCAGGGCTGCCCACCCTCACAGGGAGGAATCCCTTCCCAATATTCCATGTATATGTCTCCTCCTTCAGCTTCAAGGCAGATCACATAAATTTCCTGTGAAGCTGTCCCGAGGTCAGAGGAACCACAGCATCCTGAAGTTCAGGTGTCTTGCCCTCATCTCTTCCCCGTGTATTCCTTTGTTCCCCCCGATTGATTTGCAGCTCTTTAAAAGCTCTTTGAGAGCCGTGTCAGACTCTGAGCTAACTCCCAGTGCCCATTTCCCCGTGTGCAGGCACTGTCAGTGTTTGGAGCCTGCTGCTGGGGCAGGAGCCCATCCACCACTTCCAGCACAACCAGCGCATCCAGGCCCTGGCGCTGGCCCCGGGCGGCTCCGCCGTGGCCACGGCGTCCGGCTTCCAGGTCAAGGTGGAGAGCCCCGACGACAGAGGGTTCTGGCAAACCCCAGCAACCTTTGAAATCCAGAAACTGGTGAGTCTCCAGGCTGCTCTGCTTCGTTCCAGGAGCTCCTGATCCACTAATTATTTGTGGTAGGGTTAAGATGCTTCTTCTAAAAGTCTCACAGCCTGAACTAGATCAGGGCGGTACTAGCTCAAGGCTCTGACTTTGGAGCAGGTTAAGGGATGAGCTTTCCATCCCTGGAGAGCAAGGGTGAACTGCTGGCTTAAACTAGGAGTGAAAATGAGCACAAGTCCATATGGTGCAGGAGGTTGGCTGGGTTTGATTTTTTTTTTTTTTGTCAACAATAAACTAAGTTGGCTCATTTTGTAAATCAGTTTTCTCGCATAGAATTGGAGCTGAAACTCCAGGTCTCATTCCAGATCCACACTCTCTGATTAATTCTGAGGCAGGATATTGCAGGCAGCCTAATAGTGTCACTTGTGAAGCTGTAACTACTCGTGCAGCTTCTTTAGGTTGCACCTTCTGTCACTGAAGTTTTGAGAGTTGTAATTAAAACTCATTCTCTGAAGTTTTATTTTGTCTCAGAGTATCAGCATTTGTTTGAAAGGGGAAAGAAGTGTGTGGGAATAATTGAGTCTTGCAGCCTCTCTCCTGTAGGAGGAAGCTGTGCAGTTAAAGGGTGTGAAGTGATTTAAACCACTCCTGATTAATCCCCTCTCCAAAGCTAAATCAGTCTTAGAGTTCAGAAATAAGCTAGATACTTGGTCTTTGTGTGGAATTAATCCATAACCGAGATGATTCAGGACACACATGAGTAGTTTGTTCAGTTCAGCGTGTGGCACTAGCAATGCAAAAAAAAAAAAAATTTGACTGTATTAGAATAAATTAAAATAAAAAATAAAATAAAAAGTCTGCTCTTTTTAGGTCAACTTCCTTAATCTGGTTCCAGATGTCACGGGGAGCCCAGTGGCAGTGGCAGCTGCAGAGGACATTGTCTATCTCCTGAAAGCAGAAGATCCTGGCAGAGTCCTCCACTCTGTCTACGGTCAGCCCGTCACCTGCCTCGATGTGGCTGCTCACGAAGCAGCCTTTGGCATCAAAACCTTTGGCTGGTTATTGAATGAGCCCAACCAGGTACTGTCATTGTGTTCTGGTAAGATTTTTATACCTTTGTAATTAAGGACAAAAAGAGTTCATGCTGAGGACTTCTTTCCCTGCTCTCCAGCTTTTGACAGTAGAGAGAAGACAATTCAATGCAATGATCTGATGGTTGTTTGTGCTCTTCCGTGGGCTGAAGTGAGGGGTTATTGTTCAGCCAGCTGAGTTCACTTTGCAACCTCTGCTCCTCAGCAAGGCCCAGCTCAGTTTATGCTGCATCAATGGCATCAGGGGGAACTCGTCTCCAAAAACCCACCTAAAAACCCCATAAACAACCCCAAATCCCAAACCATCCCTCAGCTTTTCTGGTGAGCGATCCTGAGCAGTGTCAGGCAAATGAGCACCCTTAGGAGGGGAGTGCTTTTTGTGCTGTGCTCTTGAGTATTTGGTCAAACTGTGAAGAGACTTCGGTGTTTCCAGATGCCTTGGGAAGAGTTCCTGTCCCTTTCCTGCTCTTTGCCTCCCTTTTCCACTCCCTGGTTTCATTCCATTTTTGTGTCACACTTCAGGCTGTCAGCAGTGAGGAAAGGAGAATGCTTCAGGCAGCTGGAGAAGGGAGCAGGAGTGCAGCACCCAGGAGAAAAGACCTGTGGTCTGTAGTGAAAAAATGCAGGATTTTCCTTGGCAAGTGACTGAAATGGGAAAGCTTTATTTAAGACTTCCTCTGTAAGGAATTTTATTTAGGACTTCCTCTGTGAGGAATAAACATGTCCAGCTACATCTCATTGCCCTTAAAATCCCCGTTCACCATAAATACCTGGAGGGCTGACATGCTGTGAGCTGTGCTGTCTTTATTAATTCCTTTGCTGTCCTAATCCAGCTCTTTTCCTTTCAGAGGTGGGAGGTCAGGAGGTGAAATTGCCTCATTTGGGGGCATTACCCCAGTGATCACTTCTGTGCCTCATAAAGAGCAGAGAAACCTCCCGGTGCCCCGAGTGCCGCTCAGCAAAGCCGGACATCTCTCCTAATTTAATCCTGAGCTCCCTGCCTCTGGCTGGCAGGTTGTGTTAAGCCTGCTGCATCCTAATCAGGGAGATGGGCCCAGACGGCCGGGGGGTGTGACAAGGACACTGCCTTGGCACCGCTGCTCCAGCTGACATCACGCCGGAAATTAATTACTGATGGCTATTATGATAATTAGCGGCCCCGCGCAGACGTGAAGGGACTTTGCAGCGGCTGATTACGCCGGGCACACGGTGACAATCTGTCTGTGGGAGAGCTCCCCAGCCTGGAAATGGGATCCTGGAGGATTCCAGCCCCACTGGCTGCTGCCTGGGTTTCTCCCCAGTTTGGGGTTTGCTTTGTTTTCCTCTGGGTTGTTATTTTCCTTCTGGCAATCCCTGCCTAGTAACCTGCTTCCTGATGAAAACACTCAGGGAAACCATCTTTTCTCCTCCCTCTCTCTTCTTTTTTTAAAATCATTTTCTAATTTTAGCCACGTTTGACAGCAGAGCCGAGATCTGAGGCATAAATTTTGTGGGAACTTTTATGTTGGAGAGGAGGAAAACATCAAATCCATGGCCTAGACTTGGCTCCTGTCAGATGAGAGACACCCGTGCAGGAGGGAGGGGAGAACAGAAACACTTCATCCCTGAGAAGTTCAGCTTGCACTTCAGTAGCACCAGACAACCCAAATATGATGCTGTTTCTTGAAAGTTCTGCTTTAGTGCTCTTGGAACTCATTTTTGAAGTTAAGCTATGAAAGATTTCATTGTTTGAGCTCTGTTAACTCACCATGAAATCCCTCAAAGTCCAAATTCTGAGATCTGTGTTCCCATCTAGGCTTGTCTAGGGCTAATTAAATAGCCCAGAGAATGACCCATGGGGGAAATCCTTATTCCCAGGACATCCAGGGGACATTCCTTGAGGGATGATGTCAGGCCAGTGACACATCCCCCGTATGAGGCAGTTGGGAGCCCTGTGATCACAGAGCTGCTGCAGCACCACCAAGGCTGGGCATTCACCTGTGGGAGTTTTGGGTTTAAACACTGTGGGGGAGGTTAAATCCACACATTGGCTTTGGTCCTCTTCATGTGAGGATCTAAACCTCAGAAGGAGGCAGCAGGATAAATGTTAGGCTTGACTTCATCTGGTTTCTGATGCAACCTGGATCTGGCTGGAGCTTTTCTCCTAGCTGGTGCTTTTATAACCTTCCCTGAATCTGCCGTCAGGTAAGTCTGGTCTCCTGCTTTAGCTCAGGTGAGCTTTGTGGCTTATTTCTATGAAATTTAAAGGTGTTTATTCTCCTAAGACGAGGGGAAAGATCCTAAAACACAACTTTCTCCTGTATTTCAAATTCTGTTCAAAAATTTCAACATATTCAGCAGTTCTTGGGGATATGAGATAATAAACAAAGGAGGATTTGGGGTTTTTTCTACCAAAGAAGCTTCATGCAGCATGCATGAAAATTTTTATTCCAGCTGTTGTCAGGCACAGTTGAGCTGTGGGTTTGGTTGCTTTGTGCACAAACCTGATTCCAGGACTGGTGGATGGGGAAGAGAGGAGGGCAGGGATGATTTTCCAGCTTCCAGCTCAGAGGCAGAAGGCTGCATGTGCTGAGATCAGCTCTCTTGGGTGCTGCTTGTTAATGTTGTGCAGCTCTTGGGAGCTGCTGGTTGCCTTGTACTTGAGGAAAGGTGTTCAACCTCACCTGGCTGCTCTCAGCAGCCATTGAAACATTGCCTGGATTTGCTCCTGGATTTCATGTTTCCATGGAATTCTTCAGCTGCTTGGAAATGTGAGTGTATCCAGTGGAATTAACCACTGTTGTGAACTGATAGTGCATGAAAACAGATTTTAAATCATAGAAACCCAGAATGGTTTGGGTTGGAAGGGACCTTAAAGGCCATCCAGTGTCACCCCCTGCCATGGGCAGGGACACTTTCCATTATCCCAGGGTGCTCCAAGCCCTGTCCAGCCTGGCCTTGGACACTGCCAGGGATCCAGGGGCAGCCACAGCTGCTCTGGACAACAGTAAATAACCCTTTAAATTGAATTTCATACTTTGCAGTCATTTTTGGATGATATATTTAGGGTCATGGCTGCTTCATGTGGGCTTTTACACCTTACTTATACCTCATTTTAACTCAAATCCTTCTAAGTGAGAAGCTGCATTATCTTTTCTGGTGTTGAGTGTTTCCAGTTCTCACAGAGTTCCAAAGACTTCTATTTTTTTAATCTTAGTTTTTCTTGTTTAAAAAATGTGGAGTTTTTCACTTCTGTTGACCCCCATGACCCTTGTAAAAAGCCCAATTTTCAACAAATTCATCTTCATGAACTCTTGTTTTCATACCAGTAGTGGGTCAGGGCTTGCTGGTGGCCGAACAGATGGATCTTGCCCAAATGTCTGTCTTTGAGGAGCTGCAGGTCTGCAGGGTGTTAGCAGATCTTTGGAGGTGTTGAAAGGTGTTTCAAATACCTTTTTCTTTATAAAAGGTACCACGTCAGAGAGGCAGAACTCTCTGAGGAACTGAACTGTGTTGGCCACCACAAGAAAAAGAGACCAGCAGAGAGTCCAGAACTTTGTTGTCTAAATTTTGCATGATTTATTGATCAAACACTCTAAATGGCCAGGAATAATTTTGCAAGTTGAAATAAATAGAAGGCTAATTAAATAAATCAATCAATCCATTTTTGTTGGCTGACATTAAGGACATCCTGCTTTTTTCCCCTGTTTGTGCTACAGTGTAGTGCCTCAAAATTGGCACGGCAGCTTAGGTGGGTGCCTCAGGTTTGGAAAGTACAGCTGCTGGGGTGTGCCACAAATATTCCAGGTGATGAAACCGAGGGATTTAATTCAGTTTTAAAGGTTCTCCTTGCCTCCCTTCTCCATGGGAGAAGGTTTCCTTCAGGTTAGGGAAAACCTGTCCCTGGGCTGGAGGGGTTTTTTGAGTGTGTGGGTGGTTCAGTGGCTAAACACAACATCCTCCCCAGGGGTGCTGGAGCTCTCAGCCCAGGCTTCAGCCACGAGTCAAACGAGCCTGGTGACCCCATTCCAGGTCCTAGCAGACATCTGCCCACATCCCAGCCCATCCCAGGCTGGCAGAGCCCCGGGGGCTGGCAGTGCCCAGGGCTGCAGGTGCGTTGGCAGCGCCGGCGCAGCGCTTGGCTCCCCTTCTTGCCACCAGCCTGAAGCCTCGCTCTGGAACTCCAGGCACAGGGAAACTTCAAAGGGAAAAGCAAACTCCACTTGTCTTTAGCTCTGTGTGTGCCCTGTGCAGCAGGTGTTGGATGGGGAGGAGCGGGGAGCTGCTTTTCCTGCTGGATTTGCTGGGAGCTGTGCGGGCTCTGCTGGTTTCGGGTTTTTCAGGCATCGCCCGGTGCATGCGTCTGCCAGGAAAAGTCACCTTTAGGGTGGCATGAAAGTCAATTTTCCACAGGCTCAGAGAAGCATTCGTGTTCCCAGCTCCCCACAATGACTTATATCTGGCAAGAACTTGAAAAATAGTCTCTCTGGCTGATTGTCAAAAATTACATCATATTGGAGTAAACTGCTTTTAAATCAAACATCCATTATTCATGGATATTAACTGCTTTTTTATTTATTTATTTATTTTAACTGGCTGTTTTGTGTTTGATTTACTCTTTTTCTTCCTCTCTGATTGTCTGTCTGTCTCCCTCAGCTGCTCCTTTTAAATCTTAGCTCATCTTGAAATTTATGGAGCCAGAACACTTATCTGTGTGCACAAGTCTCAGCGTGCTGACCTTGCATTTGTTAACAGTCAAATTGTTTTTGTTGTTCTTGCAGTGTTATGTGCCATATTTACAGTAGGCAATCCAATACATTTGCACTGGGAAACTGTGCCCCTGGGGCTTGTAAACTTTAAAAATATTCTTGTTTTCCACATCACTTTAGAAATAAAACCCAAACTTGCAGCAGTGTGTACCATATGTTGTCTTTAATTTGATGAGTTCCCCCACAAATGCATATTCCTGCTTTTGTAGGTACTCTCTGGATTGGATGGGTTTGACCTGAGCAGAAGCCAGATTCCTTTTTATTTATGGTGGACTTGGAAATTCATGACCCTTTTTTTTTTTTTTTTTTTTTTCAATATTTGTGTGTATTCAGGGAATGTTTTTTCCAGTTGGCACAGGGCTGGACCAAAGCAAAGGGGAGAAACATAACCTGAAAATAAATGTAAATTCACTTCTCAGGCTTGCTGCTTGATCCTCTGCCACTCTGAGCAACTCAGGGTGGTTTTATTTTACTTAAAATGACAGAAACCTCAATCCTGGATGGTTCTTTCTGAATAAGTGGTTCTGTAATGGACCCTGTTTGTTGTTCAGTGAGAAGAAGGGTGTAGGGTTTGAGTGTGGTTTTACCATGTGCTTTTTGCTGATATTTATGATCCTTCCTCCACTACAGCATCTAAATAAGAACCAAATCCGCCCCACACACAGAGGGATTCACCCAGGTCTGAGACACAGCTCAGTCTCCACCTGCCCCACGCTGTTCCTGTGGACAGGAGGCAGGAATGGGCTGGGAAGGGGAAAGGAAAGGGAAAGCAGCTCTTCCCCAGGGCAGGCATGTGCTGGCTGCCATCCAGGACAGTGGGATGGACACCCCAGCTCTTGTTGAAAGTACCACAGGCTCTTTGATAACAAGTGCTCAGGGATTTGTTGTTTTAATGTTCCGTCCAAAAAAGACATCTCCAACAACACAGCATCCCAAAACACCTGCTGGGGTTTTGGCCACGCATGGAAGAGTTCCATCAGCAGCGTTTCCTTCAGTTCCTTGGTTTTTCTTGGAAGTGTCTCAAGCAGAGTGCATCGACCACGCTTGACCTCACTTAGCTGCGAGATGTAACAAAGCTCACAGCTCAGCTCTTCTGGCTCCAGAGCCTTTAATTCTTCGGGAATTAATTTCAGGCATCTTTCACGAGTTCTTGGACAGCATCTAAAGAGAGTTCCCTGTCCCCACCACTCTGCAGTTCCATGCAGAGCAGTAACTTTGCCTTTTTTCCCGTGCCTGGGCTGGTGGATTTGCCAGGTTCCCGGCGCATCCCTCCCGCAGGAGCGGCCACGGGCTGAGCCGTGCCCAAGTCACCCAGTAAAGAGGGGAATTAGTCTAATGCACTGCCTTAACAAAGGGGAGACTATCAGCTTGAATAATTAATACCCCCAGTCTGTGGCAGTGGGCTGAAATGAAGTCCCATTTGCTCAGCCTTATTAAAAGAGAGAGAGAGAGAGAGAGGGAGGGATGGTAAAGGTCGTTAAGGGACTTGTAACAGGGAAAGGATCGCCTCGGAGATGGATAATGTGTTTGCTAATCTCTGTGGTCTTTAACTAAACAGAATGCTGGAGGTGCTCTGGCTATTCCTGGCTTGTTGAATTATTAAGCATTCAGGGAGATTGCCTGGCTCTTGGCCAACAACTTGGACTTTTCATTTGGCCAATGTTAATAGGTGACACTTTTTATTTGGGGCGTTGGATCCCGGTGCTGGCTGCACGGGGTCTTTAATGCTTTTCCTGCCTGAGGTCCCAGTAGGGCCAGGACTGCTCGTTAGTGTGTTATCCCAGGGTTCTTCATTTCACACCCAAATGCTCTTGGTTCACTTCCCTCAGTTCGGTACCTATTAGGTCACTGGGCTTGGGTGTCCATTATAGGATTATAAATACCTTTAAAAGGGTAATCCCTTTGCAGTGTGCATTATAGGATTATAAACCTCCCAGAGATCTTATGCTTTATCTGCCCTTTAACACACAGGCCCTTATTTCAAGTCCCTATTGACCAGGTATTTCCATTCTCTCTCCTTGGCCTTTGTAAGGAAAATCCTTCTTGCCTTGGGATATTACAGGAGAGCTCATCAGAGGTGTGCCAGCAACTTCAGAATTGTCATCAGTGTGCTCTTAAATCCCTGTCTCCAGGAAATTATTATTCAGACTTAAGCATTCTGAGTGCTTTTAGCTTCTTTACTTATCAATTGGTCAGGATAAGGGTTTGAAATTCATTTGCAGGTCATAAAACCGCTCGAGACAGGTTGAATTTCGAGACAGGCAAAACCTAGATACTGAAAATCACAAAGAGACTCTTCCAATGGTGGGGCTGATTGGTTAGAAAGATACTTGTGCATGATAAAATTTAAAATAAATTTTATTTTAACCATCAGTCGTGTTATGATGGTTAAAATAAATAATCTTTAAAATAATAGAGGTGGGCATGAGAAGGAGTTGAAGGGTGTAGGAGAAGATGATATGAGCTTTCCTTCTGGTTTTGTGGGTGTGAACACTTATTTTTTTAACAGATGCTTAGATGCAAACACTTTAAATTGGTGGCCACCTTCAAGTTATGTGAGGAGAAATAAATAGTTTTTCCAGCTGCTGTTACCTGTGAGCTTTGCCACAGGGCTGCAGGCAGGAGAGAATGTAATGTGGAAAATGTTCCATGGGCATCTTTCAGTGCTACGTGGAAGCAATTTTTCATTCCAGCCTTTCATGGCCATGGCTGGATGTTCAAGTATGTATCCTGTCTTTATAGCAGAGATGGGAGCTCTGGTCATTTAGATAATTAATAGTTTATGGATGTTCACTGCAAGTATCAGCCCCGGGGGTCTTTTAAGAAAGCAGCTTTTGGCCCTCTCCCCTCTGGAGTTTTAACATCCAGCTGGGAAGGGCTCAACTGGGAGCTGGAATACAGCTCTCCTGACCCCATCAGTTCTTGTTCTCAAGCTGAATTCAGCAGTTTATTGACTTTGTCTTTTGTTCCAAACTTTCCAAGGAGAAGTTTGGATTGCCAGGCACAGATATTAATTTCCTTTGCACTGAAAACCCTTCGAGGTGCCTTTGCCAGAACATCATTATCTGTGGGTTTGGTTACTGAGTTGTTGGGAGCTGGGCTGAAGTGAGAACAGGCTGTAAACTGGTTTTTGCCTCAAACAATAACATTGCCATGCAGTTTGTAGCAGCTTTTTCCTTGGGGTGGAAGCTGAAATTAATTTTTATTTAAATTTAACTTTTATGTCCTAGGTTTTCCACCAAAGGTCATCCTTGCTTTGGTTTTTTTGGGTCTTAAGGATGAAAAATGCCGTGTTTTTTGAGACAGCTTCACAAAGAACTAATTGGGAGGTTATAAATCTTAGGAACACCTAAGGAAGTTGGATGTGGATGTGTTGATCCTAAGAGGGAGGTGAAATATGTCTGAATTTGCCTGGTCATCACCTGGGAGAATGGCAGTGGGGGACACCTGCAAATTTTCTGCCTCTCTTTGCCCTATTCCTCGAGATCTTCAAAGCTTCACTTTGGTTGCCCAGAGGCCTCCATCAGAAAATGATCCTCTCCTGCTCTCTTAATTCACCTTTCAGATCTCTGAAATGGCACAGAGAAGAAATAAAAGGCCAGGCAGCATCAGCGCTGCTGTTCTGGCAAATGTTGAAATAATACATCCAGATAGTGCAATATTTATTGAGCTGCACGTGGCTGTAATCAGCAAATTAGAAGTAAAGGGTATTGATGTGACGTTGACATGGCCATGCTGATGTTGCCATGGAAGCTGTGGGGGTTTTCTGATGTTTTAAATATCATTAACTCTCTTCATGGTCACAAGGTTTCCTTTCATTTAAACGAGCATCACCATGAAATTTAATCATGTTTATGAGTTATGTAAGGCCAGGTGCAGCACTGAGCTCCACTGGGCTTCGACCAGTGCATTTTTCTGTTTCTAAAAATACTTGTTCCCCTAAATTGAAAGGCCCAACTCGACAGATCTGATCTGGCCTCACAGGAAGGACAGCAAACGTGATTAAACTGATTGAGGAGAGGAGTGGGAACGGACAGGGAACAACTCGTGCTTCTCATCCAGCCTCTGGTTGAATCATCTTCGATGCTGCCTAAAAACAGAGTTGTTTTTCTGCCTTTGCCATCTGAGCTGCCACTTCACATGTGACATTTCTCTGTGTGTGTGAGGGCACTCAGGCTCTCAGCAGGGCTGTGGTCAGCTCTGCAATTCCTGCTGCACTTAACTGGATCTGCCTCTCGCTGTCCATCTGTCCAAACCTCCTCAGGGCTGGTGCTGTTTGCTTTTACTGCTCTCTCAAAAGTTAAAATTGATGAGGAAACTCTTTGCTTTTCCTGTAGCCCTGAAGATTTCACCTGGGTTTGCCTGAGAGCTGCACCCGGCCATCCTGGTGGTGCGTCCCTGCTTCTTGCTGGATCCCACTGGGAAACCTGAATTCCTTATTTCTGAGGGTATCACTGCCTTTCTTCATTGGGGTGGATCTGTCTCTTGGTTCTGCTTTACACATCAGCAGACAACTCCTGCAGAACACCCCTGCAGCAAAATGTTGTCGTGGTGCTCTTGCTGAATTTCTGTGGTGTTTTATTCTCTCTCTGCCAGATCCTTCTTTACAACCTGGAAACAAACCAGTGTGTGACCAAGGTGGGCAGCTCCATAGGTGACTTCTCATGTGTCAACCTCCACAGCAGCCCCCCCAACATGCTGGTGGCAGGCAACAAGGACAGAAGGTAGGTGATCCCCAGAGCCCATCTCCAATTTCCCGTCTCCAGCCTCCTCTCCTACATCTGGCCCTGCTGGAATTGGTTTCTCCTCTGGTGTTTCCATGAAGTTGAGGCACAAACTATTAGGTAATAGTTGGAAGTGGCTGCCAGTGTGCTTTGTCTGGGCAGCTCCATGGGAAGAGGAGCTTTCGGAGCCATTTGGTGGACGCAGTTGGTGCACAGCCCAGCGAGACCACTTGGAATATCTTCCACTTCCCCGCCGCCACCCGCAAAATGAGTTTGGCATTTAAAAGCTCACTTTCTGATATTAAAAAAATAACCTAAGGGATGAATCATGGAGGATGAGATGGGCCCGGCTGCCAAATGATGTCAAGAGTGTATTTCGGAACACTGTGATGTCCCTCAGGTGACAGAGAAAAAAAGAGACTTTCATATGAACAGATTCCAGCTTCTATTTAGCTGATTAGCAGCTTTCTCTTTAACTCCTTGGCTTGGGGAGTAGGATTTTCCCAGCTCAGTGCCTGCTGCCAGCAATGGCCGTGCTGGGAACAGGCAGTGCGAAAGGATTAAAATGCTTAAAAAGACCCTTTGAGTCCAATTTTTAGATTTCCTTTTTTTGGCGAGTCGTTTGTGGGGTCTGATCCAGTGCACCAAAGGAGATGTGGGATGGCCAGGAGCCAGTCTCTAATGGCTCCTGCTTCCTTCCCTCCTCCTTTCCACACTGGGCACCAGGCTGCAGGTGGTGCTCTGCTCTGGTGCTGGGATCAGATTGGAAGGCGGGCACTTCCCTCTGCCAAATCCCAGACCTCTGTCCCGCCAGTGCAGCAGCTTGCAAAAATGATTATTTTGTCAAACAGCTTTTTTTTTTTTTTTTTTCCTTCCCGGAGAATAGGGAGTGCGAGTGAGCCTCACACTTTCTCAGCAAGGAGGATGAAGAAAATAGCTGAAGTTTGACAAGTGGAATTGAATCCCTGGGAGGTTTTTCTCCTCTAAAAGCAGATAATTGGTTTTCCAAAGCTCCCCAGTAAAGCTTCCTCCAGTTTTGATCTGCACAATGACAGGAGAGGAGCTGCTGTTGATATCCCTCCCGTTTGGAGCAGAGTAGATGTCTGTGCCCTTCCCCTCCAGAGAGCTTTAGGGGCTTTCAGCTTTAGCACTGACTGAGTTCAAGGGGTTGGATGTCACTAGAACAGCAAGGAGTTAGGGATGAATAGTTGGGAAGAGAAGTTGGGCATCCAGGAGGCAGGAGCAGAGTATCTCAGAAGTCAGATCCTCCTGTGGTGCTGCAGGAAGGTGCTGGGCATCCACAGGTGGAACGAGACTGGGATCTCCGTGGCCATGTTATGGAGTGAGTTTATTGAACAGGGACCTTGCCATGGGAGTTCAGACTGCTGCTGGCCAGAGGGAACACTTACTGCTTGAATTAAATCCAGCAATTCCCCAATTTCGCTTGAATCTGCTCTTCTTTTACACAAAACCATGATTTTGAAAAGTAACACTTGGGAATTGGTTTTGGTAGGACCTGTAAAATCTGTCTTTCCATCCAGAATTCCTGCTGAAGCACTGCTGATTGATTTGATTCCTGAGCTGTGCTTTGCGCTGGCAGGAGGCCTCCTCGCAGGGAGCGCGTGCTGATCCTGCTTTTCCTGGGTGGAAGCTGGGGTGGAGAGGAGCGTTGGGAAAGCAAACATATGGCAAACCCAGGAAGGTGTGGATCCAAACGTGTTCCTTGCTCTCCTGAAGGCCAGGCAGCTCACTCCCAAGGCAGTCTGACAGGAGGCTCCAAGCCTGGCCTCAAAAACACCTCCCTGGAGCTGGGACGACACTGAAGTGCTCCCACTGAGCCCAGCTGTCCAGGCAGGACATGCAGGGCCAGGTCTGTGTTACAGCATCGCAGGGGATTGGCAAAACACTATTCCTGTTTTTCCTGAAGGCACATCTGAGCAGCCAAGTGTGCTCCTGGTTCTCCCAGGGCTGTTACAGCATGGACACTGCCTGAAAGCTGGGTGCTTCCTCATGGGATGAGCAGGGCTCACTGGGATCTTGGCTTCCAGTTGTGCTTTCCAAACAGGAGCTGTGAGACACACACAGGACAATGGGGAGAGCTCCAGGAGTGAGCCCATCCTTTCCCAGAGCACAGCCCCAGGCTGTAGCCAGAGCTCTCTGCTGGAGCTGAGGGAAGTGAGAAATCCTTTCCCCCTCAGGCTGTGGGGTGGGCTGTCCCACACAGAGCACTCCTCACCCTGCTCCAGCCTGTTCTCCTCCTTGTCAGATGGATGCTGCTCTGCTGGAGCTCTGGACTGCTCTGCTGCCTTGTCTCTCAGCCCCTGAAATGTGTTATTTGTAAAATCAGATGATGCAATCTCGCCTGGAGAAGGGGAGAGGAAGGACTTGCAGCACCATTAGGATCATAGCAGGGGTATGGAATGAAGCACAGTTAATGTGTTGGAACAAGTGTGTTTTGGCTTTTTGTGGAATTAATGTGTACCTGATGGGTTTGTTCCTGATAGCCATCAGCTGGGAGGGACTTGCTCTGGCTTCTTCTCAAATCTGAGATCAATATTTCCCCTTTCCTTCTGTTTTCACTTGCTGCGTTTTTTATTTATTTATGTACTTGGCTTTATCTCTTGATGTTGATAAATAAGGATCAAACCCCACACTCCTCTGTGATATGAGCTGGGTTTAAAACTTTATACTGGTATTTTGGCCTGTAGCAGTGCTTGGAATCCTAAGGTCTTTTTCTGTAGTTCTGCTTCTGGCTGAGTCTTCAATTTATTTCTCTTCAAAATGCTTTGTCTGGGTGGTCGATGATGTCCAGAAATCAGATGTACCTAAAAACTGCCCACAGTCAGTTGTATTTTTAGAGTCAAAGATCCTGGTTGCTGGGTGCTTGCTTTGAATATTTATTGGTGATTAAATCAAGGGTTTGAACCTGTAATGCCCTGTCTTTTTGAATTGCTACACATTTAATCTCCTCTGAAATCTTTGCAATAATAATCCTTCCCTTGATCCTGGTAATATCCATAGTGGATGTGGGTATGTACCAGGGATTGGGATGTGTTAACACTGTCCAAAATGGGTGTTTCATGCCTTGTGGCATTGCTGATGATTTGGGAGGCACAGAGACAGGAGCTTTCTCCAAATTTCACTTTTATTTTATATCGTAAGTCATAGAATTGGAATGGTTGGGGAAAGACGTTAA
>VZSR01001182.1:206585-221864 GCA_013398615.1 Brachypodius melanocephalos | reverse complement strand
CAGGATCCACCTTGGGCAGGACAGGGCCTGACCAGGGCTACAAGGTGGACTGACCCTAGACCAAGGTGGACTAAGAATGGTCACAAAAATGGCTGACCAGTCACGAGGTCTCACACTTTTACAAGTTTTGGTCTGTTTGCATACTGGGGTTTAATTGTCCAATTCCAGCTCCAGGTTGTCAGGTCCCATCCTTCTTGTTCCTCCCTTCAGCCCCCCCTTGTTTGTGCTTTTGGGCTGAAAGTTGTCCGTGGTCCCCAGCAGGAGAAGGATTTGTTTTGTGTCCGTGCTGTGTGCAGAGCTGAGTGACCCTGCCTGTGAGCTCAGAGCTGCACCCCTGGGCAGCACAGAATCTGAGAAACACGAAGGCTAAAACTTAAGGCATCAGTTCCCCCTGGATTTTCCATGAAGTTCAGTTCTCCCTGCCCCATCCTCAACCTCTACTGAGTTGTGGAACCTTGGGTTTAAAGTGCTGCACTGGCTGTTTTGAGAGTGACAGGTTTTGGCTGTCTCCATCCAGTGTATCCAACACAATCCCTGTGTTTCACCTCATCCACACATTCCCTTCATGGTGAGGATCAAAGCTTTTAAACTCATTTAAATATTGAAATATCGGTTTGTACTGAGCACAAGGAGCACAGTACTGAAAGTACAAGCAGAGATCAACATCTGGAGCTGACACTTTGTACAGCTAAATGAAGATTTCCTGATCAAAGCACAATTCCCAGGCTTTGTCTGGATAAAGACTTGAGGATTTAGCCCCTTGTAAATCTGAGTGATACCCATAAAATGAACATATAAATCCTGATTTCTTTTTTTTATTATTATTACTATTTTTCATGCATCTTCCCCGAAGAGGAGCTAGATGAGGTATTTACAGGCAGGGAAGTTCACGCTGGAGTTGTCATTGATTAATAGCAGATATCACTTTCTGTGTTGACCCTGGGAATGATAAAGCCTGTTGTGATGTGCCTGATGCATTAAGGACAATATTCCATTGATTGTCTCCTTGGCATGCTCATTAATGCTGCTCCAGGAGGAGGGCAGGCAGGGCAGGGCTGAGCTCAGGGATGCACTCCAAGTGAAACCATTCAATTAAACGTGTAGAAAACAGCGTTTAATCTATGGAGTAACCAGAAGGGATCACTTCAATCAAAAGGCTTTCCTAGATAAGGTGTGTGCTCTTATCCCTGCCTTCAGCCCCGTGCCAGGAATGGAAAACAGGAGCAGGAGCCGAGGGAGGTGACAGGAGACACATTTGGGGTGTGAAGATGAGCCATCCTCATCTGAGAAGTGACTCCTGCTTGAACAGAAAGTTCAGAAGAAAGAGCAGCTGTTCCTGGGGTTTGGGGTCAGTTACTCACCAGTGAGAGGGAAAGGAATGAAGACCTGATTTGAGTGTCCAAAGAAGGGGCACGAGGATGGGGAAGGGTCTGGAGGGGCTGAGGGTGCTTGCACTGTCCAGCTGGAGCAGAGGAGACTGAGGGGAGACCCCTCAGGGGCTGCAGCTTCAATCTCTGCTCTGGGACAGGGACAGCACCCAGGGAAGGGCTGGAGCTGGGCCAGGGCAGGCTCAGGCTGCAGAGCAGGGAAAGGTTCTTCCCCCAGAGGGTGCTGGCACTGCCCAGGCTCCCCAGGGAATGGGCACGGCCCCGAGGCTGCCAGAGCTCCAGGAGCCTTTGGACAGCGCTGCCAGGGATGCCCAGGGTGGCATTGTTGGGGGGTCTGGGCAGGGACAGGGGCTGGGTCAATGATCCCTGTGGATCCCTTCCCCCTCCATGGTTCTTAGCTTGTGCCTTATCGTGCATTTCTAAGCCAGCTCACTGCATGGGGGTGTGGGGTGTCCTTCCCCTTCGTTTTGGGAAGCATCCTGCCCTTCCCGGGGGTGCTGCAGTCCTCAGGGCAGCCAGCCCAGCCCAGCCCAGCCCAGCCGGTGCTCTGCCAGCTTTCCAGCGGTATTTTCTGGCCTCCTCGTGTGTTCTGGGAAGAGCCCACTAGATGGGGATAGAAGATGTGGGATGTGCTCCAGGCTGGAGGAGCCAGAAGGAGGGGCTGATTTCCATCACTCCGTGTTTGATCCAAAGCCGTTCCTTTCCCAGCGCTGGGATTTTGGGAGTGCGGTGCAGGTGGCCCCTCACCCCGTGCTCTGGGTTGTCTTGCAGACATCCAGTCCGCCTGGTGTGGTTCAATTCCCACAGCCTGATCACTGCCAACATCCCCGAGGAGAAGAACCCCCGGGGCTCCAGCATCACCGAGGACGACCCCAGCTTGCACCGAAAGTGAGAAACCAGCCCTCAGCAATCTGCTTTGTTTTGAAATAGCACCCTGAGCACCTGAGTCATCACCCAGAGCACTTACAGAGAGGGTATAGCAGCAAAAAAATGAAATTTTAAAAAGTTTAAGGATAAGGTTTATAAAACAAGTGATGAATTGGCTCTTGATTTGCTTGAGCACAAAAAAAAGTTGCTTTTTTTTCTCAGCAGGGGAACATAAAGTCCACTGAAGCCAGCCAGGGAATGCAGCCCTCTCCACGCTCGAAATATTAGTAATGCTGTCTCCTCCTAAAGGAAAACTACTGGCATTTAAGCTGCAGGTTTTGGTATTTGCATCTCAAACGGCTGTTAGTGCTAATTGAACTATCAAATACCAATGTATTTATCTTCCCCCGTGCTGGAGAGCCGGGAGATGTTTCAGCAGATGACAGTCACGTCTCTGCAGGGCTGGAGGGGATGATTCACCAGCCCTCCCCAGCTCGCTGGGTCCCTGGCAGGAGGCAGGAGGAAACTTTCCCTGTTAAAAGTGCAGAAGGGATAGGGTTGGTTTTTTTAATCCAGCTCCTGCAGCATGGCATTCTTCAGTTCAGATGATTTTCACAGTGATTCCTACCTGTGTTTGCTGTCCCCCTGAGGTGACATGGTGTGTCCTGGTTGTTTTTGCTCACAGGTACCGAGGGGTGATTTATTCCTACGAGTTCTCCGTAGATCAGCTGGCTGCGGACAGCGTCCTCCCCATCTGCCGCTCCTCCTACGATGAGCTGACAGGCTACAACTACAACATCGGCCTGGCAGTGCCCTATGACAGCATCTAGGGCACAGCCAGGGCCACAGCAAAGGGAAATCCATGTGGGACAAGCACCAAAAGCTGCTGTGGGCTGCAGAAAGCCCTGGGGATGGGAACCCAGGCAGGGCGTGCCTGCCCTGAGCACCCCGCTGGAATGTGTCACCCTGGACATGGCCAGAGGTGCAGCCTGGGGGAATGGAGAGGCTGAGAGGGAAAGGAGCACTGCAGGGGAAACAGAAACATTCCTGCTCTTGTGGGAAAGATGCTGCAGAGCCCATCGTGGTCAGGAAGGCAGAGTGGGACACTGAAGGGGAGGGAGGCTGGGAGCTTCTCTGAGGAGTTCTTGCCTACCCCAGGAAGGAAAAAACAATCACCAAGGACTTGGAAAAAGCATGTGCTGAGCCACATGTTTGAAAAATCTGTCCTGATATTCAGCTGCTCGTTCTTGTTTTCGTTGGAGTGCATTGGAATGTGCCTGGGAACAGGACAGCAGGACCGTGCACAAAAGGTTACAGTGGCTGGCAGAGGGATTGGGATGGAGAGAGGGAGGGGAAGGTTCCCCAGGCCAGGCTGGTTGCTTGGGACCTCAGCAGGCCACACACACATCAAAATTATTTTAGGAAAAAAATATTTTTTAAATTCGTTAAAATTCTGGATTAAATGTTTTCTAATTGTATGTGTACATCTCTCTGTGGAAGTTCGTTCCTGAGCCTTTTAGGGTGAGCTGACCCTTGTTCTCTGGGACAAAGGGCTGGCTCAGGTTGTCAGGTGTGTTCTTGGCTGGATCATGTCCTTCCACAGCACCTGGAGGGTTTTCAGTGCTGTCCTTGCTTCCAAGCTGGGAGTTGATCATGGAACAGAAGGGATGCAGTGGCCACAGTGCCCTCCCTGGGTACTGAGCCCCAAAGCTGTGGGGAAGCAGCAGGTGAAGGGCAGGAGGTGCTGTTCAGGTGGAAATGAGGAATGAGGCTTTACCTTAAGCCCAGGTGGCACTGACAGGTAAAACCAGTTTGGGGAACAAGAGCTCCAGTCCTGCATGGATCTTTTCACCGATTTAAAATGATTTTATTGTGATTTGCCCTTGTAAACTTACTGGTGCAAACCAAAGCTGTGTCAGTTCTGTTTAAATTGGGATTAAGTTTTAACTGACACCTTTTTTTCCTGGGTTAATGGAATCAGTGTAAAGGGCTGGGGAGAGGTGCAGGAATGTGCCCAAACCTGCAGGGGAGGGACTGGGCTGGCACTTCACCCCTGTGCAGTCACTGAGACAGCCCTGCAGAGAGCTGCATTTCACTGCTCTTCCTTCTTGGCTTGGGGTGGTTTCCCATCACCCCTAGGCCAAAATTTCACAGTTTAGGTTTTCAAGTTACCTTTTTTCCGTGTGATGGACACACAAAAAGTGCAAGGGGCAAAGCCATTCTGTCTGACCAATAAATCTGATCTTTCCTAAAGCTTTGGTCTTCTTTTGTTTTTTATTCCTCTACTCTCCTGGGAAGCCAGCTCACTCCCTCCATTCCTGGAGGAGCAGGAAGTGTTGTGGACGCACAGCTTGGACAAGAGTTCAGCTGAAACCCGACAAATAAATAATGTTTTCTGTAGCAGAAATGACTTTGGGGGTTGTTCCAACGCTGTTCCTTCTGCCGTGTGCTGAGCAGGGACAGCTCCCTGTCATTGTTCTCCCTTCTCCTTATCTCGCCTCATTATCTGGGAGCAGCTTTGTTCCTCCCTCTCCCCGCTGCAAGGAGCAGATAAGTTTGTGCGGTGCCCACGTGAGCCCTTTTCCCGGAGCCCTCCCCCGCATTCCCGGGCCTGGAGCCGCCGGGAAAGGGATTTACAGCACCTGCACCAGCAGGTGTTCGATTGCTGAGCTCACCTGCAGTGGAGATGGAGCTCTCAGTGCCCACAGCTCCTCCGGGGGTGCCCCTTTCGGTCTTCTCCCTGTTAATTGATGGAATTAACTGAGGAAGGTTGCACCGCAGCAGAGGGTTGTGTGTGTTTAACTCACACTGCTCGTGCAGATGAGGGCACTGAGATGTTGGAGAGTGTCCACGTGGGGACTTTGTAGGCAAGGATGCTGTCCTACCTCCCTGGAATGCTGTCCTGCCTCCCTGGGATGTTCTCCTGCCTCCCTGGGATGTTTTCCTGCCTCCCTGGGATGCTGTCCTGCCTCCCTGGGATGTTCTCCTGCCTCCCTGGGATGTTTTCCTGCCTCCCTGGGATGTTTTCCTGCCTCCCTGAGATGTTCTCCTGCCTCCCTGAGATGTTCTCCTGCCTCCCTGAGATGTTCTCCTGCCTCCCTGGGATGTTCTCCTGCCTCCCTGGGATGTTTTCCCGCCTCCCTGGGATGCTGTCCTGTCTCCCTGGGATGTTCTCCCGCCTCCCTGGGATGTTTTCCCACCTCCCTGGGTGCTCATCAGAGCTGTGCTGCAGTGCAGCAAACACCAGCGAGGCTGCTGAGCTGTGGGCTCAGGGGGTGTTGAAATGGAGCCTCTTCCCTCATTTCAAGAGCAGGAACAGTGTCACCAGCCCAGCCGTGCTGGGGACAGAAGCCACCTTGGAGCATCCCAGCTTTGGCAGCAGTCAGTGGCAGGGAGGGGCCCCGTGTTTTGTCCCACAGGTGGGCACTGAGGAGGGGCAAAGCTGCTGCCTTGGGTGGGCTCAGGGGCTGCAGTGGAGGAGCTGCAGTCAGGACACGCTGGAGCAGAGGGGGCTGAGCTGGCAGAGGTCAGGCTCATGCTGGTGTCACCTGCCAGGCTGGTGGCCCTCAGACAGGCTGGGGGTCAGGGACAGATCAAGAATCCAAAGGCATCACAGCAGGAAACAGTCTGGCATGAAAAGCCTTGGCAGTTCTGGTGTGCATTGTTGGTGGCAGCGATCCTCAGCTGAAATGAGGTGTCTGTGTCCTGGTGGGAAGGATCCCTGCTCCAAAGGGAATGTGGGATCCAGGGGAGCAGGGGATGTGTCACAGCCCCAGCCAGGAGGGAGCAGCTCCAGGGGTGCCTGACACAGCCATCCTGGAGGGCAGGACGGGCTGCAGAGCCCTGCTGGAAAATCTCCACTGCCCCTCCTCTGCTCCTGGGTCAGGCCACCAGCACAGCCCCCACAAAGTGCTTTTTGCCTCAGTTTTGTGTCCTCAGTCACCTTGTCCGTGAGGGAAGAGCCACTCTGGGATGTCAGGGGCTGCCATCCCTCTCCTGGGGATCTGAGGAGTGGTGGGAGGAGGAGCACGGGGTGCTTTTCATACAGACAGGTGCTCTGGGGGTCTCTGAACCCCCTTTCTCTCCCACCCTGTAACCTTTCCACCCAGCTCTGCTTTCCTGCCCTGCCACCTCTGTCACTCCCTGTCCTGGCTGCTGTCACAGAGGGGTGAATGCAGGTGCACTGAAGTGGTGCAGGAACTTGTCCATGTCCTCTCTGCCCTCTCTTCTCCTCCAGTGCCATTTGCCTGCCCATTCCCACCTTCCGTGGATGGTCCTGAAATTCCAGGTTCATGGAGCTGGTGTCCTCCCGACCCTGCTGCTGGAGGGCAAGGTGGGACAGCAGTGACTGGAGGCCCCATAAAAGGATGAATGCAGATTATGCAGCAGAGACCTGGGGGAAAGGTCCTGTTCCAGGTCAGGATTTGTGCCACTGGCAGATTTTCTATCCAGGAACATGGACCTGCAGCCTCTGGGCCAAATTCCTCTTCATGGCAGAGCTGCAGGTGGGGGTTTCCTCTGTCACCCCAGCCTCAGACAGCGCCACTCAAAGGAGCCAGGAACTCCTCGAGTTCAGCTGCAAGAGGCTGCCCTGGCTCCACGGCCGTGGGGTCTCTGCTGCCTCCTGCTCTCCTGCTCTTCCCTCCCTTCCTGGCCAGGTGTCCCCTTCTTTGGTCTCTCTTGCCACTCCCAAGCTCCAGGGTGGCTGATGGGTGAGGGGGAATGGTGGGGACATGGGTCAAGCTGTGTCCCCTCTGTGCCAATGCCCACCTGGCCAGGGTCCCTGCCCTGCAGTTCTGGGGTCACTCAGTCCCTCTGTCCAGTCCTGGGGTCACTCAGTCCCCATCTCCACTCCTCATGTCTCTCAGTTTCCATCCCCAGGAGCCTCCACTCTCTCTGATGCTGCTCAGCCTTTCTCAGCCTCCCTGGAGTTTTTCCAGTTTGTGATAAAGCAGCTTCAGTTTTCCACTCACCCTCTGCTGAGCATTCCTGGGATCCACCCCAGAGCTTTGTGCCCCATCCCAGGGCTCAATGTCCTGGCCCCACAACAGAACCTTTATCCTTCAGGGTGAAAAAATCCTCCTCTGGGCTTTGCAGGATTTTGCTGGGCAGAAGCATCACCCTTGCCAGGATTCCCAAGGCTCTGCCAGATTTTCCTGTGATATTCAGGATCATTATCCTGGTTTTGCTGGGGTTTGCTCTGTGTGACATCAAACCTGTGTGGTGCTGGAGTGGTGCTCCTGCCCATCCTTGGGGCTCCTCACCTCCATCCCTTCGCTGGGCTGAGGTTCAGGCTCGATTTCTCTGCTCCCTCCTCTCACCTGCTCTGCCCAACTCTCCCTCCTGCTCCCCACTCATCCCCTTTCCCACAGAGAATTCCCAACACAAGCAAAGGGAAAACGCTGCAGCCGCTTTGTGCTGGGTCCTGCCTCTCTTTCCCCATCTCCCACACTTTCCTTGCCACTTAGAATATCAGGGGGCAGCTAATTAACTCAAAGGATAATAATTACCCTCTCATCCCTCCTCCTCGCTCCTCCTGGCCTCTCCTTCCCTGCATTGCAGGGTTGGTGCTGATCCTTCCCAGCCCTTGCTGGTGTGGATCCTCCTGGATGAATCCTCCAAGGGAATCGGGGGGGTGGGACCCTGAGCTCGTTGTTAACTCCTGCAGCCCGATTTGGGGAGATTTGGGGACAGGAAAGGACCTTGCAGGCACCCAGGGCTGTGACTGGGAGCACGGAGCTCGCAGCTGGATTCGGGAGCGGGACGGTCCCGCAGGGTCCGTGTGGAAATTTTAGTGAGAAAACAGGGAAAGGAGCCTGGGTTGGCTGCGGGAACCCGGGGATTTGGGGAGGAGCTGATGTTGTGCCCTCGTGTGCATGGGATGGGGAGGGAGCACCGAGGGTCCGGCACAGGGAGGAGGAGCCCAGAGGTGCCCAGGGAGAGCAGGAGGGAATCCCGGAGCCCTGCAAAGGCAGCCCAGGCTGTGGGGCAGCCCCGGGAGCCCTGCAGGGCCCCAAAGGCTCCTCCATCCCCACGGCCAGCCCAGCTCCAGCTCCCCGTGCCAGCCCCGCAGGCTCCGGCAGCGCTGTCCCAGGGCTCCGGGGTTCATTCCCAGCGTGGGGATGGGCTCAGCTCCATCCCCAGGGTCAGCCCCGGGCCGGCCGCGCTGCAGCCGAGCCGAGCGGTCCCTGCGGGCCAGGACTGCATTGCAGGGAGCGCTGCCCTTCCCCGGCAGCTGCGGCTCCGGGCTGAGATCCAGCGGCTCCGACAGGACACGGGGACTTTGGAGGGGATAGAGCCCGTGAGGGGAGCCCCAAATGCGCCCTCAGTGAGGGGGTGCCTGAGCAGAGACCCCCGATCATGTGGAAGAGAAGGAGAAAATGTTCCCTGAGCCAGGGATGCGCTGGGTGCCGCGGGGATGGAGGGGGTGACAGCAGGGTCACTCCCCAGCCCCTCCCCTGCCGGCCGTGCTGCCCCCATCCCCTGCTCCTGTCACCAGGGGAAGCTGTTTTTTGATAAAACAAGTCAATCTCCCCTGCTTTTCTAAAAATAGCCATTGCCCTTTTTTCCCTCCCTGCCTCCCTCCCCAGCTCAGGCTGCCTTAGAGACAGAACCCGCCTGGAGCCATCCGGTTATTAATACCAGTAAACAACCCCCCGTCCCCGGTGCCTTGTTCTAGCGGGAACATGTGGGGGCAGGAGCCACCTGGTTGCCAGGAGCCCACGTCCCCGTGTCCCCGTGTCCCCGCTGCCGCTCCGGGCTCCTCCTGCCTGGCTCCGGCCCCCAGCGCAGCCGGGGGGCTGGGTTGGGATTAAATCGGGAATATTCCTCGTGTCGCTGCCACCACCTCCGCTGTAGGATGCAGGGTGGGGTGCGGTTGTCCTTGCAGGTGCTGAGGGTGCTGCCTTCACCTCCTGCCCCTCAGCATCCCCATCCCTGCCTCTCCCCACAGCCTGGGATCAGCCCGGCCTCGGCAGCTCCTTCCCCACAGCAGCACGGGGCAGAGGCTAAAAATCCACTTTTATGGGGCAACCAGGATTTGTGGAGGCTTTCTGCTCAGGGAAACACCACCACGGAGTGATGGATGGATGGAGTATTTCTCAGCGAGGACTAAAAAGAGAAATATCTTTTATTACAGATAAAAGCCTCTGATGTTTCTATTTCTAGAGAGCAGAGGGCAGCCCCAGCGTGGAACGGGCACACGGGCAGGGCAGAGCCATGGAGCTGGGAGCCAGGTGCCAGGACACGGAGCTGCTGCTGTCTCCTCTTCCTCCCCTTCCTCCTCCTCCTCCTCCTGCTGCTGCCGCCCCTCCTCAGTAGCAGTGAGCGATGGTGTCCACGTTGAGGAAGCGGACGTGCATCTTGGTCTCGATGTCGATGCCCTGCCACATCTGCCAGGGGCTGGGGCTGAGCGGGGCCGCCCCCCGCCCCCTGTGCCCGCCCAGCCCCGGGGACAGCAGCAGGGATGTCACCGACCTTCAGGAAATCCTCGAAGGTGATGCCCTCGTACACCTGGTCCGGGCCCTGCTTCGGTGAGAGAGGAAACATCGCAGCTGCCCCTGGGGGATGGGGAAGGGGTAACCCAGGGATGTCCCCTGGAGCTGAGGGACATTTCTGCCATGGGTTCCAGCCCAGCCCAAAACTGGTTCCCAAACCCCCACGGCTGCAAGGAGCAGCTTTTCCATAAGCGGTAAGGACAGGGGTTTATGGGATGATCTTTGCTGATCCCCTCTGGGCCCTTCTCATGAGAAAACATCACCCTGGAAGCTGCTGCCTGCAAAAACATCTCCAGCCAGAGCAGCCGTGGCACAGGGAGATGCCCTGGGGAGCAGGGACACCGCCCAGCCCCGTTTGTGATGCCAGCACAGCCCCTCAGTGCAGGGCAGAGCAGGATCAGCTCCCAGCACGGGCTCCCACCATTTGTCCCACGCAGATGCTGGCTGCCTCCATCATGGCCCCGTCGGCGATGGACCGAGCCGACTCCTTCTCCAGGTGGGGGTTCCCTGAGAGCAGCTCCTCCACCACCTGCAAGGCACAGGGTGAGCTCCAGGCCTGGGGACGGGGGGAGTGGGGCAGGGGGAGCCCCATTTCCGTGGGGTTACATTTCTGTACTCCTGCAGCGTGATCTTCCCGTCGTGGTCCGAGTCGTACATGTGGAACAGGACTGGGGGAGACAGGAGGAGAGGGCAGGGTCAGGGCAGCCCCTTCCCAGCACCCCCAAATCCCCCAGGCTCGGGGACGGCCTCACATTTGAGTTTCTCCTTCCGGAAGCGGTCGAGCTGCTCCTCGTCCATGTTCATCTCGATGGGTCTGAAGTAGGACATGATGGTCAGGAAATCCTCGAAGTTGATCTCGTCCGCCAGCCCGTCCGACTCCTGCCGCAGGTTCCTGGGGGGGCCGAGCCCAGGGTGAGGGGGAGCCCCTGCCAAGCCCATCACACCCCCCAAAGGCCCCAGGGCCGCTTTGTCCCTAAGATTCACCGTAAATGTCTCATTTCCCACCCGGTCCCACCCCAGACTTTAGGGAGAAGATCCTTGCCCAGCCCCATCCCGTTCCCAGAGGATAATCCCTCCCTCCCGGGGTGCTGGGGGGTTCTCACCTCTTGTCAAAAAAGGCGTGGACGATTTTCCCCCTGATGGGGTTGAACTCCAGGTCGGGAATGCTGTCAAAGTTCTCCTTCCTGCAGAGGGGACAGAGAACCCGGAGCTGAGGGAGAGACCCAACCCTTCCTTCCAAAGCAATCATGGAAAAACAAAGAGGTTTGGGATAAAAACCCTGGTTTGCTTCCGTTCACACTGGGAGCAGGTCTGAGCTCAGGGATTCTGTCCCACTGAAAGGGGTCTTTGGGAAGCTCCTGGGATGACACCGGGGCCCTTTGCATGGCTCCACCTGCCCTGGATTTTGGAGTTTTCCCAGGATAAGGCCTCAAACAGGGCTCAACGAGGCACAGAAAGGAGATCCTGCTGTGCACCCTCAGCTTCGTGCTGGGTGTTTGCTCTCCATGATTTATAAAGCAAAGGAGCCGAGGAATAACCCCCAGGAGGAAGGAGACTGGGAGCTCAGAGCTCTCCTGGGGTGACAATTCCCTGTGCAGCCACCAAGGAGAGGGACAGGAGCAACTGCAACACCCCCTTCCCTCCCCAAAAGGGATTTTAAAGCCTGGGAATGATGAGAGGTTTGTCAGGAGACCCCTTGCTCCGAGGCCACGGTGTCATTGCGTGGTTTTCCTGGGAATATTTGCAAGGCCACGCTGCAGGAGCTGGCTCAGCACGGCTGGGGATGGCTGGGAAGGACACAGGAATGCCAGCCCTGGAGTGGCACCCCTGGGCAGCCCCGGGGAGGGGGAGATGCTGAGGGTGACCCCGGCTGGGGCTGGAATTACAATGGAGCTGGAATTACAATGGAGCTGGAATTTCCCTACCGGATGGTCAGCTGGTCCTGGCTCAGCTGCTTGAAGCGCCGGTGCAGGTGCTCGATCTGCTCAGAGGTGACTGCCAGGGAAAGGAGAGAGGTGACAGGGGCTGAGCCCCGGGGGACCCTCGGGACACCCATCTGTGCTGTCCCCACACCCCCAGCAGTGGGGCAGGGCCCTGGGCACTCCCGGGCACAGCTGAGCCACCCCCACTTCCCTTTGGTGGCTCCGTGCAGCCCTGCAGGGTCCAGCTGTGTCCCTGTGTCCTGTGCCCCCTGTGTCCCTATGTCCCTTGTCCTTGCATCTCTGTGCCCTGTGTGTCCCTGTCCCCTGTGTCCCTGTGCTCGTGTGTCCCTGTGTCCCTTGACCCTGTGCCCTGTGTCCCTGTCCCTATGTCCCTGTGTCCTGTGCTCCCTGTGTCCCTGTGTGTCCCTGTGTCCCTGTGTGTCCCTGTGTCCCTGTGTCCCTTGTTCCTGCATCTCTGTGCCCTGTGTGACCCTGTGCCCATGTGCCCTGTGCCCCTGTGCTCGTGTGTCCCTATTCCTGTGTCTCTGTGCCCTGTGTCTCTGTGCCCGTGTGTCCCTGTCCCCGTGTCCCTGTCCCGGCTGGCAGGATGCTGCCGAGGGCTGGTGGATCCCCTGTCCCGGTCTCCAGGGAATTCCCTGGCCCAGCACAGCACGGAATGGCACAATGGGATCCCACCCCGGTTCAGGATCCCTGGTGCCAGCCCACTGGAACATCCCTTGACGTTTCTTTTGGGGTTGTTGGCACCGAGGGCGGGGCTGTGCCCAGGGAGATCCTCAACCCCTGCCCCAGGACAGGAGGTTCCTCTGTGCCCACAGCCCTGGCTGCTGCAGGAAACAGCTCTGGGATCAGGAATGCTGACAGCAGCCACCTCCCCCTTGCCAGGGAAGGGGAAAGGGCATGGAGGGGGCACAGCAGCACCCCAAAATCAACACCTGGCTTTGAAATTGCTGCCAGTGCTCAGGGTGAACCACAAACCATCAGGGATGCACCAACCCCAAACTGAGGCAGGGCTGGAAGGAGGGACCAGGAGCTCCCTTTGAGCCGCACAAGTGCTGGGGTCCAGCCTGAGGCTCAGCAGCCCCTCCCCTGATCCCCCAGAACAGGTGAATTTATCTTCCCCAGCCCCTCCCCTCTGCCCTGACCCCCCAGCACAGGTGAGTTTGTCTTCCCCAGCTGCTCTCCAGGGGCTGTAACCAAGCTCTAGCCCCCACCCCAAGCCTGACTCTTGTGCAAATATTGATGGGGCCATTCCCAGGAGCCAGGGAAGTGCTTTGGAGCTGTGTCTGTGTGAGCTGGGGGTGTCTGTCTGGGACCCACAGGCTCCTGCAACCCTGGCCCGGGGCAGGGCTGCCCCAGCAGCTGGAAATCAGCCACTGCTGGCACCGGGGAGAGACAGAAAACCACATCAAAGTACGGCCGAGGGGTTGCAAAGGGTTAATTGCAGCAAGCCAGCAGGGTCAGAGCCGGGCTGAGCCGCCTCCCTCGCTCCCTTTTATGATGTTTAAATAATGTCCTTTGCTTTCCCGAGCGCTGCTTCACAGCCTGGAAATAGCAACCCTATTGATCAGCGAGGCTGAGCCTCCACAGCCTCTGCTCCCAGCCTGGAGATCCCTTCAGGGCTGGGCCCTGAGCCCTGGGCCTGCCTGGAGCTCAGCAGCAGGGTGGGCTTCAAACCCCCTTTACCCACCCCCCTGACCCCCCTGGCCCCAGGTGAGGCTGCCCAGGCCCCCCTGACCCATCCCTGGGGTGTTTTCTCCCCGACTCCTCCTGGCTGTGCTCTGCTGCTCTCCACACGCACCCAGGGAAACTTTCCCCGGACTTTGCTTTCCAATTTTGGCCATGCAGAGGTGACCTTTCCCCCTCTGCCCTGACGACATCGCCGTCACCATGGGAGCAGCTGGGCCACCAAAGCCCTCAGCATCAGATCAAAAAGCTTTGATCTCTCAGAAACATGTCCCAGGCACCGAGAGGACAAAGAGCTGGGCTCAGGGGCTGGATGCTCATGGTTGGGCCAGCCCTGAAGGGCTGGATGAGGATTTTCCTCCCTCTCTCCTCAATCCCAGATCTTCCTCTCAGGGCGGTCTCCCAGCATGGCTCTGTCCTGTAAAGGTGGCAGCGCTCGGCTGTTTTCCAGAAAAACAAAAAGGAAAATCTGCAGGAAAGGCAAAAGCTTTGCTGGAAGAAGGGCTGGCTCAAGGGCAGCAGAGGCTGCTGGTATCCCTGAGAAGCATCCTGATGCTGCAGGCCCGTGGCCAAGCACGGCAGCCTCCGCTAATGGGGGAAAAATGGGATTGAAACCAGAGGGAGCTGGGCTTGCTCTTCCCAGCCTTGTGTGGTTTGTGCTGCTTGAGCAAAGGGAAAGGGGTACTGGGGGGGCTCAGCCCTGCCTGTGGGACCAGCCTGGCTGCAGGAATGGTCACAACAGCCCGGGGAGAGCCACTTCACCCTGGACAGACACTGCTGCAGCTTTGGAATGGAGAACACGGAGAGAAGGAGGGAGGGGAACCGGCCCCGAGCAGCCCCTCAGGGTGCCCCTCCAGGGAGGAGAGGGCAAAGGAACAAGCCACAGGCACCTCCAGGTGGTTCTGCCCTGTCGCTGCTCCTCCCACGGGGCCCAGTGTGGCTGCAGTGCCCTGCACGAGGTGGGATGGCAGCAGCAGGGCTGTAAATGCACGGAATTCCCGGGATTTTGGCAGCAGCCACAGCACAGTGAGAGCGCTGTGAGCACCACGGGGAGCACAGGATGTGCACCCCGGTCATGGCTTGGAGTTATGGACTCCCCCTGCCCTCCCTCCTCTGGTTTGGAGGAGATTTTGGGGTGTTGCCCTTGCAAACCCTTCCCCGGGGTTGATTCAGGGGGCACCGGGGCAGGAGCCTCCCACGGGCAGGTGCTGCCTGTGCCGGGGATGCTGCTGCGGGGTCCCCGGGCCAGGGGGTTCCCCAAAAACCTCCTCCCCCCTGGGCTGCCAGGCTGGCACCCCGCGGGCTCCTCAAGCCCCTGGGTCCGCCCCGGGGTGCTCAGTGGGATGCGGGGGCTCAGCCCTCCCTCGGGGAGGAGGAGGAGAAGGGATGAAGGGAGATGTGACCCCAGGAGCAGCAGCAGCGCCGGGGACACTCCCCGGAGCCTCTCAGACCCCTTGGCCGTGGGTAGAGCCGCCCCTCAGCCCTGACTCCAGCCCAGGGGGGAGAATCCTGATCCCCGTGCCCGGAGCTCGCCACGTCCTGGAGCGGTGACACCGCCCAGCACGGACACGGCCACCCTGTCCCACGCCCCGGCCGCTGTCCCCGCTCCTTTCCCCGCTGCTCCCTCGATCCCAAAGCTCAGCCCCGGAGCAGCCCCGAGGGTGTCACGGCCCGGTGGCTCCGGGGCAGCACAGCCGTGCGGGGACAATTCCCTGCGGGGTGGCGCGGGTGGCAGAGCCTGGCTGGGGCTGGCACGTGTGGCCGCTCGACGCCCTGGCTCGGGGCATTGTGGCACCGGGGACACGGCTGCGCGCCCAGGGTGACCTGCTGGCACCCTCTGGTGACAGCCCTGCACCCTCCGCTCTTATCCCCTGTCCCCTTCCCCCGCGTGTCACATCCCGC
>VZSR01001182.1:183783-204413 GCA_013398615.1 Brachypodius melanocephalos | reverse complement strand
CTGAGGTCACAGTTTCTCCCAAATCTCCTGCCAGAGGGATGAGGATTCAGCTCCAGGGCTGTTGGGCTGCCCTGACTACCCAAACCTGCCCCCTTCTGCACCCCAGGCCACACCAGGCTGTGGGGAGCAACAGCTCCCACTCATACCCTTCTCTGTGTATGAGAAGGATACAGACAGGCTGTACCTTTTTTGGGGTACAGAGGGGCAGAAAGGGCCCTGCTGGCAGCTCTGGCACCCTGAAGCACCCAGCAGCTTTCCAGCCGGGTTGGTGAGCACTGGCCAGTTCTCAGGGAAACTCGGGGTGCCTCCTGTTGGCTCCTGTGGCTTTTATGGCAGGGCTGTACCTCGGGCAGCTCCTCGTGCTGAGGGCTCCCCTGAGCTCTGGAATTCCCTGCATGCACTGCAGAGAGGCCCAGGGGTCAACAGAAGGGAGCACAAAATCCCAGAATCTTGCTGACAGCTGAGAATGGGAATGGGGAGCCCAAGCCCTGCTCTGCCTGTTCTCAGCTACTTTGGGAGTCATCACTCCTATTCCCAACCTTGCATCCCTGCCAGGAATCTTTTGGGATCTGGGGTCTGCTCCAACCCTCAAGAACATGAGATGGATTTTTGGATTTTTGCCCAAGGATTCCCTACCCTGCTCCACAACGGAAACTCCTCCCCCTCTGCATGTCAGTACACACCTGGGATAGTGAAGGTGTCCCTGCCCCTGGAACAAGAGGAGCTTTAAGGTCCTTTCCAGCCCAAACCATTCAGGGATTCTGACTCTTTAGAGACAGAGCTCTGCTTGGAGCAGAGCCCCCTCAGCATTCCTCACACTCTCCCCACAGGCTGCTCCTCCTGGAGCCTCAGATCCCTGCAGACCACCACCACCAAAGAGCTGGGCTCTCAGCATTTATTTCCACACCAAACCAGTGCTCAGGGTTGCAGGAGGTGACATGCAGGGCAGGCATTGCTGGAGAGGAGGGCTGTGATTCCACGTGGAGATACCTGTAGTGCCTAAGAGACTAAAGAGCATCCACCTACCTCTACAGGGCCCTAACTGTCAGCTCGGAGAGAAGAATTATTGTGTTGCAAGTGGATAGTGACGGGAGACACGAGCTGCAGCTACTCTACACACATTGCTTCAGAAACCACAAAGATATGCACAAACACTGTGTCACTCTGCACCCACAGCCCCTGAGCCCAGAGGAAAAACCTCTTCTGCAGTGGTTCTGTCTGGGCCTTTAAGTCAAGGTTAAAAGTCATGTGCCTCGAGCTGCTAAAGCTCTTCCCTTGTAGGCAGCCAAGTCTGCGCTCCCCTAGAATCCGTTTTCTTTTGGCAAGAAGGAAGAAGGCCTCAAGCTGCAGGAATCAACATCTTGCTTCCATAATGGTTTGGCTGACTCCAGGGATGGCCAGGTTCCAGTCATCACTCCACTGTATTGCATAAATACCTATTGGAAAAAAGGACCGGAGATGGCAGCGAGCGGCAGCTCCGCATCCATCGAAGTCACTCTGTGCTGCCCTCCAGGTCCCACCAAACACCCCCACCAGGCTCCAAATCCTTCTGGGAACACTCGTGGCTGTGCCACGGACCCCACCTTGGACACACACAATGGACACACAGAAAAACAAGGTGAGGACAGGGGCAGGGTGTGTTCAGCAGGCATGGAAAAGGGTCAGGAGCTCCTCCTCTGCTTTTGGAGTCTCTGCCCTCGGCGAGGCGTGGCCACCCGGCCCCGGGTCAGCGCTGTTTGCCACACCACGAGCCTCACTGCTGCTGGTTTTGTGGCTGGAGCTCTTTCCCAGGCCCAGAAGGATATTGCCAGGCTCAGAGGGTGATTCAGGATTGGAACAGTAGCTCTAGGAACAATCAGACTACAGAGGTGAAGCAATACCTGACCCAAAAGTTCAGACTGGAGAGGACAACAGTGAAACGTGAGAGACTTTAAAAACTATCACCTGCACGGGATAGACACTCAAACCAAACCAGACAGACACAGCCAAATAAAAATACTGCCAGGACAAGCAACTTCCTTCTCTGGAAGAGAGGGTTCCTCCATACTCCACACCAGGATCTCGCTGTGTTGACCTTCTAAGGCCGGCACAGAAGGAGCAGAATGTGCAGATCCTTCCCAAGGACGACGCTCCTGGCACAGATGTCCCTGCAAGATCCTCCTGCTGGGCCTCAAGTACCAAAGTGTCCCAGTGCCTTTGGGCCAGGATGGACAGGTAGACAACAGGAAGATGCTGTAGCACCAGTTTCCAAGTCCAATGCAGTTTTCAATGCATTAAGCCAAAGGATTGTCACCAAACTTGCTTCCCACGCAAGTTCTGCAGTGAGGGTAAAGCTACACTCCAGCTGCTTGTGTCCCCAGGCTGCCTCTGGCACTCACTCCTTGCCTGAGCTGTAAATCTTCTGCACTGTGGCTCTGGTGAGCTCCAAATCCTCCGGGTACCGGATTTCCAGCTCGGTATTGGCCAGGTAGTGAAGGCCGGTGAACTCGGAGAAATAGCGGCCGATGTCGGGGTGAGGGATCTCCCGAGGCTCAGAGTTGTACTCCAGGTTCTCTGTGAGGGAAGGGAAGCACAGTTACCACCACAGCAACAGCCTGCTGCAAGGCACTGAGCTCTGGGCCTCTCTCAGGCTGTGCTTGTGTTTCTAGAAACACCAAATCTGCTGCTTGAAAGGAAAAAAAATACCCTAATCCAGGAAAATGGGCTGAGCAAGTCAGTGTGAGTGCTCACAGAGCCTCACCTCCTGATGTGCCCCCCGACCAGGGACATGGGAATTGTTTTATGCCTGGGACTGCCTGGCATTGGCTGGAGGAGCAGGATGCTGCTCCCACTCTGCTGCTCACGGGGCTCAGTTGTAAGTGCAGGGAGAAGCTGCTGCACTGAGCTCTGCTCCTCTAATCCCTCACAGCCCTCGAGGGATCAGTTTTAGGAGAGATCCCCCTCAAATGCTCCAAGGTGAGGAGCAAAGAGCTTCCTCCCTCAGCCTGTGTTTCCACCATCCCAAGGCCCAGCATTTGCCCCCAGCAAAATAAACTGCCCTAAACCCAAACTTCCCCAAATCAAGTGAAAGTTCCTCAGAAGGACACGTTGATCCTTTCCCACAGCAGCTCCTCTCCTCCAGATAACCTGGTAAGAGTTAAACAACACTGAACCCCAAAAGTGACCCCTAAACACTGAACCCCAAAGGTGACCCCGGCCAAGGGCTGCTCTGCTCTGCAGTGTAGACACAGAGCATTGGGAGTAAATCCCATGGGCTGGAGCCCTGCAGCACTCCCCAAATGATGTCATTTTTTTCCAGCAGTGCCAGATAAAACAGGTAGTATTAGCAAGGAGAAAAAAAAAAAGCTGCATCAGGATCAAAGGCTGACTTTGGGCAGGGCAGGAACGAGCTGGGGTGCAGAGAATGTCATTCAGGAATAATCTGTCTCTGAAATCCAGTTCATTACTGGAGCAGAGAATTCCTATTAATCCATGCAGGCTCTTTGAAGCTGCTGCATGTCAGGGTGTGCAGCCAGCAGGACCAGAGCTTTCCATGCCTGAGCAGCCTGCTGCAGTCCTAGAGGTTTGCAAAGAACCTTTTTGGATACTGCACCACTGCGGAAAACAATTTGCACTGCTGAATGCTCTGCAGCAGCATGGCTGAGCTGGGAGCTGTGCTCAGGGATGGAGCTGCAGGCATGGAGCTGCAGGAATAGAAAACTGCAGGGATGGGAGCTGCAGGCATGGGGAGCTGCAGGGATGCAGAGCTGCAGCTGGCAGGGGGAACAGGCTGACACGGGCGAGTTCAGCACAAGGTGGGAGCCTCCCAAAGGTGCTGACGAGCAGTTCTGAGCCACAGATCTCTCTCCTGTGCTGTCACAAAGCAAACAAACCACAGACAAGAGTGGACAGGTACCAAACTCCCTGCATGACACAGGACTTCTGGAATTAGCTGCATTCAACCCACAGATTTGAAGGAAGGCCTCAAATTGAGGTACATTTATCTATAATAAGCTTGGGGTTATTTCTGAGCTGGTTAAATTAAACTCCACATGAGGATTTGTTTAGGATTCTCTCAGTAAAAAACTCTCCCTCCCTCCCCAGAGTCAGGTCAGGAGGATATGAAATAATCCATCCCAAAAGATCTGAGGATGTTTTAGAAGGGATATCAATAGCAACAAGAACAAACCCTTCACTTTCCCCCAGCAATATCAGAACTCTTGGAGGCCCCAGAGATGCAGTGAGAACAGTGTCTCCCACACAGAGATAACAGTGTCACAGCCCACCCTGCAAGAACTGTGGGACCAGACAGGGTTCTGTTTATTTAAACATCATTAGACACAAGATAAGTGATGACTCAGCCCCAGCAGCACTGGGGACAATTACCTGATTAGGTAATTACCAAGATGCACATTTTAATATCAACTCATGGCACATGAGAACTTCTGTTTTTAAGACTCTCTGAGGCCAAGCTCTGCCTGATCTGAGCCACCAGGCTTTGCCACTTCATTTTTTTGGGCTCCTGAATATAAAAAAGCCACTCTCAGGACAGTGGGAAACACTTGCACTTTAAATCCAGAGGGAAGAGTGTCCCTGCCTGTGAAACCACCTCTTGTCACACCTCTTGTGACACTCAGGGGACCAGAACATGAGGGAGCACCCAGGGAAAAGGCCTTTTGGTCAGCATTTTCTCTCCAGCAGCTTCCACATCTTCCCTTAGCCATGCACACTGTGGCTGTGCAGCTGCCCTGCCTGGGTGGGACCTCTCTGTCACAGGGGGAACACAAACACGAGGCAAATGAACATTTTTACAATGTACAGAGTCACAGATGTGCTTCTCTTTTGCAATTTTCTTCAGAACCTCAGCTCAACAGCTCTTCATGCATCCCAACCACACACCCTGACCATCAGAAAGGAGTTTCCTCTTACGGTTTGTTGCATAAAGCACATGTGACATAGAGATTTCTACACCTCCCTGCACTTGTGAAGAGACATTAATTTTTGTTCTGGTTCAAGGTAGCACTAACAGCCAAGTTAGCTGTGTTCCCTGGGATCCTGGTATGTGACAGTGGCCAGAACCATGTCCTGACCAGCAAGCCCTCACTTAAATCCCATTTCCAGGTCCTGTGCAAGGCACAGCTGTCAGGAGCTGCTGACAGACCTTCAGCCTTCAGCAGAAGCTGAATGATTTCTTTCAAAGCAGCAATCAAGGGTCACACCATGAGAGTGTCCAAAACACTTCTGGGGCAAGAGGAGATCCCACACCAGAGTGGGCCTTCATGTCCATCCCAGCAGTGCTGATTTCATGGGGAGCAAACAGGCCATGACTCAGAATCACTTCCACCTTTTAACTCTCGTTAACCAGAGTTAATTAATCGATTGAGCATCCCTTTGTGCTGATGTGGGTAGAGAGCGCACAAAGGAGCCCCAGCTCACCCTGGGCAGCGTATCTGCAGGAGCCATCCTCCACCAGGACGTTGTAGAAGGGCTGGTGGGGGCCGTGGGGGAGGCTGTGCACGTTCATGTTCCGGATCCACTCGTGGCCCATCATGCAGGCAGGATCCCAGCCATAAATCACACAGTTGTAGCCATACCTGATTGAAGAAATTGCACACACAAAGGCTGTGGAAACTCCAGAGCCAGCTCTTTTTCCTCAAGATTAACAGAGCACAAACAGGACAGGAACCTCCTGAGAGCTGGCACAAGGAGGAGAGGAACAGGAGGAAAAAAATAATTCAGAAAGACTTTATGTTTGTATTTTGAGGTGGAGGGAAATGACTATGAATGACTGGATAAACAGACAGGAATAAACAGCTGAAGACAAAGGAAAAACAAATGTGAGCAAGAAAAGAGAGTAGGGAAGAGACTGGAAGTCAGCAGCCAGAAGAGGAAGGAAGAAATAAGGAGGGATCAACCACCCTGCTGGGCTGTGCAGCTACTCCTGTGCTCATCACACAGACACGGCAACCTCAACACTGAGAACAAAGCCATCACCATTTACAGGATATTATGGGATTAACTGTGAGGTGTTGGACCTGTCACTGCTGATGCCCCTCAAATATGCTCTGGATGTCTTGGTGAGTCAGAGGAGTGCCAAAGCAACACAGTGCTGGCCTGGCTCTCTGGCAGAGTAGTGCAGTCAGGATCAGGGAATGAGAGCACAGGGAAATATCCATAAACTGTCCTGGGAATATCAGAATCGATTTGAAGTTGACTCTGTTGCACAGTGTCTCATTAAGTGCTTGCTGCTGTTTCCTGGAGAGCTCTGTGCTGTGGTTACCTGTGTGACAGAGGATGACTCAGGCAAGTCAGGCTCTCTGCAGTTCAAACATTTGCTCTCTCCAGGCACTCAAAGCTATCCCCATTTTCCCGCATGGGACAGACACATGTGCCTGGCCTTTCCCACTCCACCTTGGCACTAAACCACGTCTCACTGCTGTCAGCTCAAACCCTTCTGCTCTGCTGACTGTGGGGAAGGCTCCCAGCTCACCTCTTGTGTTTCATGATGAGCCCAATGGAGAAGCAAACCTCCTTGTGCTTCTCATCCGAGCGGTGCTTGACCTCGGGGCCCAGCTCCTCCTTGCGCCGCTCGATGTGCTCCAGGGTGTGCTGCACCAGGTACCCCACAGCCCCGTGCTGGGATGGGTCCAGGGCCTGGATGTGCTGCAGGATGTCCAGGACCTTCCAAACCACAGCAAAAACACGATCAGGACATGTCCCTGCAGCAGCACAACTTAGGAACACGTACAGATATATTGCATGTGAAGTGCCCTGAGGTCTGCCACAACTGTCCTCTGCTACAGCTTCATGTTCAGCCTGCACACAGCCTATCTTTATTCCTTATCTCTTTGTACAGCTCCCAAGGAAAGGCACTGGAGAGCACAGCAGCTCCTTAAAACTCAGCCCCACCAGTGCATCACGTCCTGTTTAGTGCCCACAGAGTGTCCCTCAAGGTTTCTGGTCATGAGAATGCAGTTCCCAGTGTTCCAAAACGCTGCTGGGAAGTGATTCTAGGTGACTTCTGCTGCTCTTGAGAACGAATGTTTTAACTTAAAAGAGCTTCTCAGCATGTCTGCGAGGAGCGAAAGTAGGGCAGCACAGGAGGAAACGGAAATAACCTCCATGATGCTCACCCATGGAACAGGGAACAAGCCAGAAAAGGTGCTTGTCTCAGGATGACTGAAGAACACACAGCAGCAAGGTCTGCAGATCCAGAATTCCAGCCTCCCAACACCCTCTGGCACAACATCACAGCGTCTGCTGCCGAGTTTGTTAGAGGCAGGCAAAGCAAATGTTAATTTTTTTGTACAGGCAAGTAAAAAAACCCCAACCTGTTGTGTAAATGTGTTGGGAAAAGACACGTATCTGTCTCAATATCAAATACCTCAGCTCCCAAAATCTGCCACACTTTGGCACCTGGCAAAAGGATTGTCTCCTTGAGCATAGGTTTGGTCATTAAGTTCAGAGCAGCAGCAGAAGAGGAACAGAAATCTCAGGCTGTTCAGCATGAACAGCAGCCAAAACCTGAGGAAAATCAATTTAAATAAAGGATAGGTGAGTAATTCATGAGAAGAAACATAGCTCAGCCTTCTTGGCCACTTTAATTCCAGTAAGAATTAAGATGGATGTGAAAATCCTGAAAAATCCTAAAGGGAAGGAAGTAACCACAGCTGTCAGAGATTCTTGGGCATTTTATTTACTGTTAGTAACAAATGTTTAGGGCAACATTATGTGCAGCCCTGCAGGACTTTTTAGATTTCCTACCCATCCATAAATCTGGCAGGGCCTGTCAGAGCTGGTACATTGTGTCCTGTCAGACACAGCATTCTCTCTGGTTAGCTGCAACCCTGCCTGACAGCCCGGAACGGCTGGATGCAGTCCTGGAAAATCCAAATTTGCTCATTTCCACTGCGTCTGGTGCAGAGAACTCAGGAAAACTCAGCCCTGGAGTTGGTTTGTATTGGTTTGTATGTTCTGAGGGGCTGCAAATCCAAATCTGGTGCTCTCCAAACATGTCCCTGAGTGCCAGAAGGGGCAGGAAGATCTTTCAGTTTTCCCTATTTATGTCCAGTTGCCATTTCAGCTCAGTGAGTCCCTTCCATACACAATTTTTTGGTGCTGTTTTTTCTGTGCTGACCCTAAAATTTGCTGCCATAAGAAAGGGAGGCCAAGCTTAGCACAGTTTGTTGTTCAAAGGGAAGGAGGCAGCTTCTCCAGCCACCCTGTTCCAGTTGATTTGGTGGGAAGAGCTTTGCTTTCTGCTCAGCTGTCCAGGCAATATTCCTGTCCCCTTCCCAAACCTGACAAGTGGAACTGGCACAGGCTCCACTGAACCAGCACAGGGAATTTTGAGCAGGAAAAGCCTCTGTGCTGCAGTGACACACTAACAAAATCAAGACTTCTTTGAATTACAGGCTCTTCCCTGCGCCTTCACCTGATTCAGTGAAAGCCTTGGATGATGCAGACAACCTGTAAACCTCAGCACCTTCTTTCCCACACTCCCAAGATAACAGGACTGGAGTTGCTACCCTGAAGGAAAAGGAATTCCAAGGACAGGAATATCAAGCTGCTTTTTCACAAGAGCCATGGATTGCGTGGCCAAGGTTGGGAGCACAGCTTTGGTTTTATTTATAAAAGATAATTTTCTGAAGTTTACTGATAAGGTAATTGCTCCTTTTCCAGGAGCCCAGCAGGAGTTTTTTGCTCCACAGAGCAAACAGGATGCTCCTATAACTCACAGTCCACAGTCTTGGTTGCAAGACAAGCTGCAAATTTTAAATTATGACTCAAGGCTGCTCTCAAATCTTCCCTGGGACAAGCAGGCAAGACTCATCCACTCTTCCTGCTTCAAATTGATTCTCTGCAATGTGAGAACTCCTCCAATTGCATTCATTAGAGAAACAACTCGTGGCAGACTGTAATGCAGGCTGACATAGCCCAAAAATCAATAACCCAGTGTTAACAGTGCTCAGCCTTCCCCAGAACATTCCCCTGAGTGCCCGGGTACCTTTTCTGGCCAGATTCCCAGGTGGAAGTATAACCTGGCCTGGAGCATGAGGTGCTGCACATTGTCTGGGTACATGGCCAGGTACAGGTCCAAGGAGTCTCTCAGGAGCTGGTAGGACTGGTCAGTGCTCTCTCTGCCAGCAGAAAGGAAACTCAGCTGGGAGGCTCTGCAACCCTGTCCCCAGAGCTCCCAGGGACAGGAGGAGTCCCCCAAAGGATGCTGCAGGTACAGCATGCTCACAGCAGTGTCTGCAGCACGGATCGTCACTCACCACATCAGCCTGACACAAGAAAAAGCACTCCACACCTGATCACTGAGCTCTGCCCTCCCACCCACTGCTCTTCTCCTCGGTCAGATAACCCCACAGAGAGAATTCACTCTTCAAGCCATTTCCTTTTGTTCCCCAGACACCTAAAACAGTCCCTTCACTCCTGTGAGCCTTTCTGTGGCTGCTTGGGAAAGGGATTATCAGCAGGATTTGAAAACAAAACTTAATGTTCTACACACCAACAGTATCTCTGAAAACACTCATTTGAACACTGGGGTTGTGCCTATTATGACAGAAAAAGGCTCTGCTCTTAAGATGGACAGTCCTTATCAGCTTTTAACAGAGAAGATAAAATATCTTGTCTATTTTCTTGAGAGGAACTAGTTTCACTAAATATTTTTGTTTCCCCTCAGATGCAGGTGACTGAACAGATTGAAAGCACCCATCCAATGCCTTGTGACACACGGAATTTTCAGGATCTGACGAGGTGAGTGACACCTTTTGGAAGCAGTAATATTGGATATACAGATAATGTACCCTGGGTCCTTTTTTCCAGGGTATGGATCCTCAGCTCACCTCTTGCCCAGGTTGAGGAGATTCCCCACCATGCGCTGCAGGACCTCCTTGGAGGTCACCACCCCATAGAACTCCTCTGTCACGTGGTGCCCGATCAGGTACTCGCACTCCTTCACTGTCAGCTGCTTCCCCTTCCCAAAGGCATCGATGTAGGTGTAGTCAAAAATATCTGTGCTTCTGGAGAGGCAACAAAGAGACCAACCTCTCATCAGGGTCTCGTGGTAAAGCAGGATTTGCTGTCTCTGTTCTTCCCTCAGGACTTCCAACCCGTGTCCTTCATTCCTCAGCTCTCTCCTAAACAGAGACTACCTGGTACCTTCTCTCTTTTCCATAATTCTCATATCACCTCGTGGGTATTTTTATTTCAGAAAATTTGTTTATTATTCAGCAGCAGCAGCAGAGCTGAGTTCTAGGAAAACTTTCCTGAAGATCTGATTTTTCCCTCTGTGTAGGTTCTAATTCCAGATGGAAAATAATTAAAAATTCCCCTCTAGCTCTAGAGCAGGAAATCTGTTACCATTCAGCAGCAGAACTGAGTTCTAGGAAAACTCTCCTGAAGATCTGACCTTTCCCTCTGTAGAGGCAGATGGAACATAATTAACACTCTCACACAGGTGTGGAGCTGTAAATGTTTTCTGGTTTTTGTCACTGTGGGCACAATTTCAGAGCTCAGCAGGTCACTCACCCTTCTTTCCCTTGACACCATCGCAGTAAGAAATGGCTGGGAAAGTTGACAGGCTCCAGTTTGACTCCCAGCTGCCTGGCAATTGTTAAATAAAGCACAGACAAACTGATGGGGATTCCTGTCCTGCGGATCAAAACCTGCGGGAGAAAAATGTGACAAAAAACCAGGCAGGATTTAAGAAAAACAAATTTCAAGGGTTTCAATTTCACAACTGAAAATACAACTTGACAGAATATGCAGTGAAGGGTGACATACTTATTTAAGAATTGCTCTTATTTATTTAAGAGTTGCTCTTCACAGAGAATTGTTTGTCTGGCTACATTCAGACAAATAAAGTGTCTCAAGCCTTACAGCCTCCCAGTTTTTGCCTAACACACACACACACATACCTGGTGAATGTAGGAATTCAGGGAGTTGTAGTAATCCAGCTCATTCCCTTTGTATTTCAGCTGCTCATACAGGACACAGTTCATGGCATCAAGCACCTGCCTCTGAAGTTCCACCTCTGGAATGAGAACCTCTCCTGGAAACACATGCAGTGAAACAAAGACTGAGAAAACAAGAGCATTCAGCCTTTATACAATGAAACCTTCACATGGGCAGGCTCAGATTCTCCTTGAAAGCCAGAAATTATTCAGCGTTTATAAAACCAAGGAGAAAGATGCTGCCTGACCTTTGGAGATGATAAACATGCACCTTTCTGCTGATGATTTTCTGAGACTGGCAAGAAAGAGGTTGTTTCCCAGTCCCACAGCTCAGCTATAGATAACAGGACTAAGAAGATTTCAGGGACAAATGGGAAAAAATAGAATTCCTCTCCCAATTCTTTTAGCATCAGATGGACTGAACCCTGGGCTATCGAACAGCTGTTTCTTAAATGATGGCTTAACTAAATATCAGAATTTTGTTTACCAGGGGATAAAAACAACAGCTCTTCAAGCTGCCACAACTCCACAACTGTTTGAGCTGTGCAGAGGTGCAGGAAGGCTCTGCAGGAAAGCACATTTCTGTACAGTACCTGCCTTGGCAGCCAAGCTGGGGTGCCTGGGGTTCTTGGTTCGCAGCACTTTGCGCACTTTGTCCGTGATATCGTCCACCTGAGCCTGGACACTCTTCAGGCAGATGTCTGACAGGGGGTTACAGTACTGATCAATCAACACAGCACCTGCAAAAAACAAACTACATAAGAAACAGGACTTCAGTTTTTTCTTTGCTTGGTTTTGCCTGCTCTACATTCCAGGCATGCAGCGAGCCTGGTTGCAGCAGAACAGCAGAGCTCTGTGTGCGAAACCTGCAGTCATCTACAGGGTTTGTCACACAAACTGCAGAGAATGAGAGAGATTACCAGCTGAACTCAGTATTCCCCTCCCCACCAGGCTGGAAGGTATCTGTGCCTTGAGCAGGAATGCTGCTGGATCAGGCTTGACCAGCTCTGTGCTCACATTGCAGCCCCTGGCACCTCCCCAACATACAGAGATTTTTATTCAGAGCCTGCAACAATCCCAGCTTCACTCAAACTGCCTCAGTTCTGATCTCTTCCTGCCACATCCTCCAGATCATCATTATTCATCATTTCCTTGTCTGCTACATTCATCTTTCTCTTCCACACCTGCTCTCCATCTTCCTAACACAACACAGAACAGAACAGACTTTCCTGTTGCTCCTGCCCAAGCCTCTGCAGGAAAACACTTTTCTTTTCAGAGAACCTTCTCTCTGGCATCACTGCTCTTTCCAAAGCCTCCTCCTGTTCAATCTTTGGAATCAGCTGTAAGGATCTTGCATGGACCATACCTCTTCCAGCCTCCTACACTGCTTTGCCAGCATGTCCATGACAGGCCTGTGAATCAAGAATTCAGGAGGGCCCTGTGTCTCCTTTCTGTCTTCCCCAAGTGTTCCCTGTGCTGACCAGGTGAAAATTCCCAAAAAACTTCCTAATGATGCTCCAAAGACACCTCCATGGCAGACAAATCACACATATCTGTGACCCATGTGACTAAGTCACATAATTAATTTGTTTTTTTCTAGGAAAGGCCACTTTCTGCTTTCCCTTCTGGCCCTAACAGCCCCTTCTCCAAAGTCTACTGCATTACCAAGAACCAGTTTTGGTGTTACAGCCTCTTTTGTCCTCTTTCAGGGACATTTTGGAGTGTGTACCAAGAGGAAGGGCCTCTTCTACAGCCCTTGGCAGCTTCTCAGCCACCCAGAAGATAGGAGCAGAATAATCCACCAGACTGAGGACATGAAGAGCAGAAGAAGCAGAAGAAAGAGTTTTTCTTTCTTTCTTAGCAGGTTTAAGTGCCCTCCCCCCATGTGACTGGACTTGGATTTGTTTCCCACCAAAGTCCAGCACTCAGCTCTTGACACTCCCAGTGCTCAGGCTACAACAATTCCCTCTGCTTGCTCCCTGCCCTTATCTGAGGAGTTCCTGGGAAAGGGGAAAGCAAGGAGCTGACAGGGAATCAGCTCAGCTGAGTGCAGCCCAGGGGCCACAGCAGCAATGTCAGTAATTAGGATGCTGAGCTACAGCTCATTCTCTCAGCACCCAGATCAGGATTTTACCATTTCCTGCCTTCAGCCCAGCTGTCCAGGGGTGATTCTTCAAGCACTGACAGCACCTGATGTCATCCTGACATTTTCACTCAACGCTGCTGCGGGACACACAGGATTCCAGGCACATCCCAAATCCAACCTGAATTCTGAGTCATTAGCCAAGGGCTGCTGGAATCTCAGCAAGGCAGCCTCCTTGCAAGTCACAGCACGATGGAGAGCTGTCATCAGGTGCTCCAGCTGGGCTTTGTGCCAAGGACTCACCCTCCAGAAAGGACTGCCGCTCCGTGGGGCGCTGCAGGTACTCCTTCAGGTTCTTCAGTATGTTCTGCTGCCGTAGGAAATAGAGAATTTTCTTTGCATAGTACTTCCAGGTGAGACCTTTCCTGCACAGTTAAACACAAGAAGAAGCATTTCCCTAAAGAGGTATTTGGAGGGTGAACAGTTGGTTTAAGTTTTCCAGTGAGTACAAGTTGACAGTTTAGATTATTGTTTGTCTCAACAAGCACTGTCACTGAAAGTCAACCCAAAAGGGGAATGTTGAGAGGAATTTATCATAAAAAGGCACACAACTTGCAAAACATTGCTCCTATCATCTCCAATGTTCATCCCATCACTGACAGATAATTTTGAGAAGACACATTATCATGGGAAACAACACAGATCCTAATTAAAGTTCCCCAGGAATACCTGATTAAAACCCTATACTTTATTCATAAAACATTACTCTCTGTCTGACTCTCCAGAGCCACTCCTAAAGCATCCTCTCAGCATTAAAAATAGATTGATGAGGGATATGAACGTGAGTCCAATAGCATTCAGAAGAAAAACAAAATTCCACAGAGGAAAACCAACTCTGTAGCTCTGAAAAGGCAGGAGGAGTTCAACAGTTGCTCTGTAGATGACACGATTCCAAAACTTTTTACAGTAAAGCCCCATCACTTTCTAAAGCCTCTCCATCCTCCTGGACAGCAGGGCAATCAAATCTCATAATGTTTTATCTTCTCCCAATAAACTGGGATCCTCAATAGGGACAACTGCTTTATTGGGATATCTTCCAGGGACATGATTTAGCCTAATGCTCCTGAATGGCAATGACTACAGCTTAATCCTAATTACAGGGTGTAATTAGCATCAATTCTGCTTTATGGGGAGGCATTTGGCCAGTGCAAAGCCTCAAAAGCTTTTTTAACCAGTTGTCAAATGAGAGATGCTCAGGCCCAGCTCAAATAGAGAAGGCAATAAAATGGATGGGAAAAGGGAAAAAATGAGATGACTGCCATTCCAGTTGGGTTTTTTCAAGCTCTATTAACAGTCCCTCTAATCAAGGCTATTAGGCCCCATTAAGGACATTTATCACAGTTTTGTATCACACCAAACCCAGCCTGGGTAGGTGGTACCAGCAGAAAAGCCTTCAAATAAAGCAAATAAAACCTTCAAATAAACCTGCTCATCTTGCCCAGTGTTAATCAAGGTGAGGAGATTACCCAGGCAGATAAAAACCAGGAGCTTTATTTACCACCTGTCTGAATAATTTACAGAACTGCAAATTTTACAGTGGCTGAATTCAATTCAGTTGCTTTTTTGGGGACAAAAATTGGACCAACCTACTCCAGCTCAGAAAAGGAAAGGAAAAGCTGGAATTTCACGGTGCAGGGATTCATGGTGGCGATCCTGAAGGATTCCTGCTTCCCTCTGCTGCTCTGGCCTAATCCTGCAAATCAGTTCAGCAAACTGATCCAGCCTTAAATCAAAAAGGAACGAGAGGGTGGGAACTGCTGAGGCAGGGATGAGCGTGCATGGGACATGTCCCAAGAGATGCCAAGGAAATAACAAAAAGCAACACAAAGCCAGAGGATCTTCTTGTGGGACAAGGTTTCCATGGTTTCCTTTGGATACAGTCAATTTGTTCTGAAGTCAGGCCTTAGCAAGTCTGGGGACGGTGTTTAATGAGTGGCCAAGGGCAGAAGCTGAGGTCAGGCATTAACCAGGGTATTTTTCTCCTTGGACTGGTGAAAGAGGGAAATTTCTCAGCCATTTCTCAGCCCTCTCTTACCTTCCTTCCATGTTGAGGATACACATCAGCTCATCCTCAAAGAAATGGCTGGGGCACCCCAGAGTCTCAATGTCACTGAACCCATCACAGGGCACCTGCCAAAGCAGACAAGGAGTTATGCACAGCACAACAGATCCTCCCACAACTCCAAAAATGGGACAAAAATCTGTCCTACTTTTTAAAATTTATCAAAGATCTTTAAAATGTCCTGCTCCCCATATGCTCAGTCTGTACTCATGGATTTATTATTCCATTGAGAACCCCAGGAACATCCTACAGCAATTCCAGCCAAATTCTACAGCATTTAGGGCTGTGATGCTGAGTTCAGGACCAGCGGAATCACATTTATGCAGGGTGGGCACAAGCTGAAAGTGATTTTAAGGTGGAATCAACTTCTGCTTATGGTTGACTGAACCTCTCCACACACCCTCCTGTGCAGGAGAGTCATCCTGGGTGAAGGAATGAAGAGGCAGGAGCCTTTATTTTTTGCAACAACCACTTCTGCATCTAAATTCAGAACAGCTATTTTCTTCCAGAATTCAGAATTACTTTCAAAACTCTGGCTGAACTGTTTAAAAAAAAAAAAAAAAAAAAAAAAAAAAACAACAACAAAAAAACCCCAAAAAAAACCCCAAAACAAAACAAAAAAACCACCAAAAAACAACAACAACAACAACAAAAAAAAAAAAACCAAAAAAAACACCAAAAAAACCCCACAAACAACTGGCTTTCAAGCTTTTCACCAAAGGGTATGGGCTCATCTCTGGGTTGGTTGAAAGCCTTTTCCTCTCAGTTCTGAGCAGGGAATCAAGCTGCAGTTTCTGGCCCCACAGGAGATGGTTCTCATCATGAGGCCTTTGAGTATTGCTTAATGCTCTCTCCATGGTTTTTGCATACATGATTAAAACAGGAGGAATCTTCTCCCAGCTAATGCTCTGACAATTCTCCATGGACAAATGCCTGGCTGCTGGAGAACAGAGCAGCCAGGAGACACCAAACACCCACCTGGCCCTGCTGCCTTCCTTTGGCACAGGAGCCATAAAAGGGGGGCTCTTGTGTGGAATTTTGGATCCAGCCAAAGTTACAGGCAGCTTTTGTGCTTTATTCACAGAATTCCAGGTTGCCCCAGCTGTACAGCTTGCCAAAACCCACAGCCACCTAACTAAGCAAACAGCCAAGCAGCTCCTGTTTCGTGTGCACGTCAGTGTGAGACATCACATTTTCACCTTTTACCAGCTCAACACAGAAGCATCTCAGGGTCATGGCTGGCTGGGGAACTTCAAAAACAACACTTTGCAACTGAGTGGCCCTGTTGTGCCTTGATCCTGCACTCAAAGGGCTTGTGAGAGCTCTCAGAACTCGTCCTTGCACAAGGGCTGCAGTTCAGAAACAGCAGTTGTGCTCTGTGTCAACAAACTCTGTGGCCTTCAGAATTCCCAGAGCCAGGGCTGAACTCCCAGCAAAAGCAAAGGGCTTTTAGGGCTGAATGCAATCCCAGAGCCTGCTGCACTCCACACACCTCTGGATTTGGAACTCTCTCCCCTTTTGGCTGTGTTTCAGCATTTTCACACTAAGTCAGGCAATACAAAATCTCTAACTGCACAGTTGAGGTGATGTGGAGAGAGGGGTAAGAGAAACTAATAAGAAGTACTGATCACAACCAAGGAAGGTGAATCTTTGAATTATTACGGAATCATGGAATATCCTAAGGCACCAGAAGGATCATCCTGTCCAATCCCTGGCCCTGCACAAACATCCCAAAATCCCACAATATCCCTGGCAGCGCTGCCCAAAGGCTCCTGGAGCTGTGCCCATTCCATGGGGAGTCTGAGCTGTGCCCGGCACCCTCTGGGGTAGTAGAACCTTTTCCTAATATAAATAATAATAAAGACTAAATAAATACATTTTTAAAAGGCAAAACCCCCCTAAGAAATAAACACCTTTTGAATGGTTTAAGAATTTTTAAAGAAGAATACACCCTGGTGATGTGAATGTTCAGGCAGTGTTGAGGAAAGAGCCTCAAGCTGCTCCAGGGGATGTTTAGGTTGGATATTAGGAAAAACTGATTTATTGAATGGGTTGTCAAGCATCAGAACAAGCTGCTTAGGGAAGTGGTGCGATCACTGTCCTCTGAAGGGCTCAGAAAATGTCAAGATGTGGTGCTCAGGGACAGTTCAGCGGCTGGACTTGATCTTGGAGGCCTTTCCCAACCTCAATGATTCAATTAACGATTTTATTAATGATCCCATTAGACAAGCGGCCAGGCTGCTGCACACACACACCAAGAGAGGAGGACTCACATGTTCTGAGAAGAACCTTTTGGAGAAGGAAGCCACGATCCTCTGCGCTTCCAGCCCCGCGTTGTGCCGCGCCTTGTACTCCTCGAGCCAGCTGACGCCGTCGCTGTGGCTGTAGTACTTCAGCAGGGACGGCCACCTGCACAGACACACACAGACCAACAGCATCGTGAATATTTCACACCCCTGAGAACCTCCAGAACGAGCTGAGGAGCTGAGACAGCGCCCAGGCACTGCCCAGCTTTCAACTGTATTAAATTACCTCAGACATCAAAGCACAGCTCCCTGATTGCAGCTGTGCATTCATGATTATTTAAAAGCTCTCCTGAAACCTTCGGAGGCTCCCACTCCAGGACTGCAATACCTAAACATCTTAAATGCTTCAGTTTTATAATTAAAAGACTTTACCACAAAGAAGTGTCACGTGGAAGCCAACCTGGCACTGAACAGAAGGGGAATTCTTTGTCCTGTGCTCTTCCTACCACCTCGGGGAGCTCATTAAAAGGCTGCACCAAACACAGCTCCCTCCCCTGCCCTTGCTGGTGGCAACAGCTACGGGAGGAAAAGACAGTCCTGGAGTCAAATTGTGACAGCTAAATGCTTCTGCAGTTTGCTTTGGAGACAAGAAATAATTGTTTGAAGAAAAAAAACCCAGCCTCTCAGGTTTCTTGTAAAAAAACCCTGGTTCACTGAGACATTTCACAGCTTACTCAGAATTTCTAGGTTCAGCTCAAAATCCAACTTCAGGGCATGCTTTGGGGGCTGTTAGCAGCACCTTTTTGAATAAAGTGGGTGTGTGGTGCCACAACACAGCTTTGTGCCATAAAATATGTGCCAGCACTGCAATTCCTGCTGCTGTGAAGACACCAGGATCACTTGCGTGAGAAACAAGAACAAGAATCAGCACGGATGGAAATACTTTGAAAAGAAAGCCGAGAGAAAGGGAGTTCTTTCCATTTGGTGGGGGATTTATTTCACATTTTGAAATGCTGTTCATTATTACTGGTTTATACAAAACATTTTCCTTCAGCTCCATGGGTTGTCTCAGGTTCTTTTCAAGTTATATATATATATATATATATATATATATTTATATATTTAATTTGCCAAACACTGAAATCACTCCTCCTGTATAATAATTATTATTAGTGGCCAAACCACACCTGGAAGATATTTCACTGCTGGTTAATAATAAAACTCCCCTGCAATTTCCTTCACAAAATAAAGTCAAATAACCTTATATTACATAACGACCTCCCTCCTGATGAATCCCTGGCCCTTCAGCCACTGTTGAAATGCAGCCACCTCCCAATAACCATCACAGGCCTTTATTCTGGGATGAGAAAGGAGAATGTCATGGGTTGGAAGGACAGTGGGAATTTTAGGAAGATGAAAGTACCATTGCTCACAATGGAATCCAGCCAGGATGGCAAGGTCAGGGTGAAACCTCCTGCCAAAAATTCCATTATCAAGGAGAGAGGAGGAGAGCAGCGTGTGCCAATCACCCACCACACCCCATTCCAGCTGCTGGATCCCAACCAGGGTGAAACCTGCAGGAATTGCAGCCACTGAACTGGTGAAAGTCAATCCCAGAGCCATGCCTTGGTGGAGTGGGGAAGCGGGAATTGTTCAGCAGCCTTTTTTCCCCCCTGTGAAAAGGGAACCATCCCCACATTTGGGCTGTGCTGAATTTCAGGAGCCAGCTGGAAGTTAGAGAAAGCAATTCTGCTGCTTTTCCTGTGCCAAAAGCAGGTTAGAGATGAGCAGGTGCTACCCCGGACAGCCTCGGGGATGAGGGGAGGACTGCTGAAATCAGCACAGCATCACCAATCTCACACCCAGCCTTCATCCCCAGCCAAAACACGAACAGTGCCACTGAGCACAGCACCCTGGGGCAAACAAAATAGCAGCAAAACCCCAGCCCGAGGATTTGGGTATCTGTGAGAACCGCTCTCCCCAAATCCTCACGGATAAACACCTCTCTGCTGTCCAGCATCACCCCTGAGATGGGTTTTGGCTGCTGTTTTGGAAGCTCCTGGAGGGCTCCGGGAGGCCAATCCACAACCCCAGAGCACGGTTCCACTGCCAGAGCCCGGGCTGGACCTGGGAATGCAGGGGATCCGCGTGTCCTGGTGTGGAAAGGGCTACAAAACCGATTTCTGGCCAAAGGGGATCCCGTGCGAGCAGCAGGCTCAGCCTTGTCCCTCCCCATGGATTTGGGAGGGGAGGCAGCCTTACAGAAGTCCTTGGAGCAGTGCAGGACACCAGCCCGGAGAAGCTGTGGCCGCCCCATCCCTGGAAGCGTTCCAGGCCAGGCTGGATAAACCTACGGCAACCCGGGACAGCGCAAGGTGTCCCCTGCCCGTGGCACGGGGTGAAAGGACAGGCTTAGAGCTCCCTTCCCACCCCAAGCGCTCCGTGCCCACAGAACCGCACCCGGAGCTCCGCGGGCTCACCCAGCCCTGAGGAGCTCAGGGGAAGGCACGAAGGGACCGCGAGGTGCCGGCGGCACTTCCACCACCCCAGGGACGAGCCACCCTCCCAGGCCGGGCCGGCCCGACCATCCCCGGTGCCGCCGAAGCCCGAGGGTGCCCGTTCCCTCCCGTCCGAGCCCGGGCGGGCCGGGCCGTGCGGCGGTGCCCACCTGAGGCGGAAGCGCTCCCTCCACACCTTGCCGCGGGGCTGGCACGCCTCGCGCAGCCGGCGGCAGGTGCAGGACACGCGGCCGATGTCGGCGGCGCCCAGCACGTCGCAGCAGAGGATGAGCTCCAGCAGCTCTCCCGGCAGGTCCGTCAGGCTCGTCCCGCCGCCGCTGCCGGCCCCCGCCGGGCCCGCGGCCTCCGCCGCCATCTTGGCTGTTTACCTGCGCTCCGGGGCCGCCGGCGCTTCCGGGGAGGGGCGGCCCGGGGAGCGTCCGCAAAGTGCGGCCGCGGCGGCGAGCGCAGAGCGGGCAAGGGAGCGTCTGACAAGGGACGGGAACGGGCAGGAGCCGCCGGTGGGAGCGGGACAGGAGCGGGGCACGGCGGGGATCGGTCAGTGACGGAAACGGGGACACAAAGGGACATCGTCACTGCGTGTCAGTACTGGGAATGGAGTGCCGGAAAGGGGCCTCGTTGATGTGTGTCAATATTGGGAATGGAGTGTCAAAAAGGGGACTCATCAGTGTGATCGATATTAGAAAACGGGAGCCAAAAAGGGACCTCATCGATGTGATC
>VZSR01001182.1:138626-156261 GCA_013398615.1 Brachypodius melanocephalos | reverse complement strand
GAAGCTGGGCCAGTTCCTGCCTCATGGATAGGTCAGAAGGGCTGGATCTCCCCCCTGTTGGGATATTCCCTCTGGACCAGCAGGACTCAGGTCCTGGTGGTGTTTGGGGATTATTAAATCTCACTGCAGCAGCCCAAAAGGTGGGATGCACAGCCCAGTTTCAGCCGTTGTCCCCAGCTGGATGTCTCCACACCTGTCCCACCCAGTCCCTGTGTCCCTCCAGCCTGTCCCAGACAAAGCAGGGTCCCCAGGTACCTGGAAGCTGTAGAGCACAGCGATGTTGATCTCCACCAGGGCCTGGTCCTTCCACAGCGAGGACGTTTTCCTCATATCCAGGTTCATTTTCTTGGCCACTTCCTGTGGAAGTGGAGGGGAAGGACTTAATGGCCAAACACCAAGGATCGGAGATCACTGCTTGGGATTTCTTCTCTCTGGGAATTCTCACGGATTTCTTCCCAGAGGAGAGGCTCAGGCTGGCACAAGGCACCCACAGGGCAGGGAAGGGCTGATGTTGTGCCTTCCTTTGGGAAGAAATCCTGCCTTTTCCTCTCCATGACAGGAGCACAGCCTTTCCTCCTCCCTGAGCAGAGGCAGGTGGCCAAATGCTGCTGAGGAGGCCACCAGGAGCAGCTGGACACTCACACTGCTCCCACCCCTCTGCTTTTCAGGAGACTGGGGGGGGATGGAGCCCCTCTAAATAACACAACATTCCTTGGAAGGTTTTGACGGATCCAGACCTCCTGCATGGGCACTTTCCCATGGCTTGGCTGTGTCTCTCCCAGCATGGGCAGTCCCTGAGCCACGGGGCCAGCTGGAGGGACCTGAGGGCACACAGGTCCCTGGGGAGCCTCCCAGTGTCTCTGCACCCTTTTGGCCTCAACTGAGCACATGGCCAGGTGTCTGCTGATCCCTGAGATTCTTTGGGAAGCCCATGGGAAGCTCCACAGGGATCACACTGGATGTGTCAGAGACCTCACAGAGACCTTGCCAACCTCGGCCATGTGGCTCCAGGAGAAGGGATATCCTGCACTCTCCTGCTCCAAGAAACACCCTCCTGTGGGCCTGATATTTCTGGGTCTGAGAGATTTCAGCCTGCTAAGCAGCTGCTAACTTTTTCCCAAGGGAAAAGTTCCCAAGAAAGCTTCTTCTCAAAACAATCCTGCCAAACAACTATCCTTTCTCAAAACAATCCTTCTCCAGGTGCTGTTTCTTGCTGGTTTTCTGACTGGAAATCGAAATGGGTCGTGGTGGTGAGAGCATTGAATCTTAACCACTACACCATTTGAGAAAGGATGGATTGTCTGGCGGGATTGTTTCGAGAAGAAACTTTCTTGAGAACTTCTCCCTTGGGTGAAAGTTAGCAGCTGCTCAGCAGGCTAAAACCTCTCAGACCCAGAAATGTCAGGCCCACACTCCCCCAGTGTCCTGCCTGCCCCCCGTAGCTCCCCAGGCGGCAGGAGCAGCGGGAATCACCTCCAGGATGTTGTAGCGGGAGTTGTCGCAGTAGTCGCGGACGCCGATCTCCGTGCCCATGTACCAGCCGCTGAAGGGGCAGGCGGAGAACTCCAGGCCCCCGATCTCCAGGAGCATGTTGGAAACGGCTGGCAGCCCGTACCACTTCAGGCCCAGGTCCTTAAACCACTCAAACCTGCCGGGAAAAAAGGCAGGATCAGGCAAGCGGGCAGGAATTTTCTGCCCAATGCAGTCAGGGGGTGTGGGAGGTCACTTTGCCACCAGGGTGAAGGACCTGAAGCAGAACATTTCCATCAGCTCCTCCCTTTGGAGCTGTTTGTGGGGACAAGGTGATTATGGAGTGGTGTAAGCCCTGGGATAATTCAAGGAAAAGGAAACTTCCCAAGAAAATCACTCTGGGTACGAGGGAAAGCCCTGAGACATGGACACAACTTCCTTGCCAGCTCTGCCAACTTCACTGGAGGGAAGATCTGGGAGAGGGTCTTGGGTGAAGCCCCCAGGCCATGGCAAGGGTGGAACCAGAGGAGCTGAGTCCTGCTGATCCCCTCAGAGCAGTTTTGGGGCCGCCTGTGACTCACTTAGGGTGTCGGATGGGCACTTCCAGCACCAGCTCCGGTGGGATTTCGAAGAGCTCGGGGTCGTTGCCGTTGGCCTGGAGGAGCAGGGGCAGGATATCGAAGCGTCCGTACGGAGCCTTCCAGCCTTGTTGGATGCAGATCTGCAGGGAAAATAAAGGCAGGGTTGATGTCCCAGCAGGACACCTGCTCTTCAGGGAACTGTGTGGTCCTGGGCAGGGCTCCTGGTGGGATTTCTGTCCTTATGGTTGAGCAAAGGGAGCTACAACAGGGGGTGGCCTGTCCCAGCCCACCCATGGCCATGTCAGGGGAATATGGGGTAAAAACGAGCCTGGAATAGATCCCCAGTGGGATCATGGCTTGTGCCTGTAATAGTGAAGGAGAAATCAGGTGAGAAAAGCAGAAAAGTGACAAAACCCAGCCTTTACTCCTGGGAAGAAATCGGAGGGTGACACAAACCCAACCTCCCCCTGTGGTGCTGCACTGGACAATCCCAACCTGCTTGACCCAGCGTTAGGGGTTAGATTTGTTTCTTTTTTACTTATTGAACTTTCTCCCATAAGTTTCTAGGAGACGAACTGCTGGGTACTTGTGGGTGTTTGACCAACGCAAAGAGGTGGCCAAAAGTCGGGAGAGGACCATAGCATTGGGGCTACACTTCCCTTGTCTGGGGGAGTTTCCCTCGGAGGGCGAAGAGTTTCGGGGGCAGGTAAAGGACAGGGCTGGGGGCAGCTATGCCCTCTCTTGCTCTCAGCGTAGGAGGGAGGATGGCCAGGCTGTTGCTCGCTGTGGGAGGAGTTCACTGTCACCACCAAGTCCAGTCCTGGGAAATCTGCCACCATCTGCTCGTGTGCTCAGGAGTTCTGAGCTCACCTCCTCCGGCCCTGTCCCTCCGCTGCCGCTGTTTCTTTGGAACTGCTTTGAGGCTTTTTGCTACTCTGTGGCCCTGCACTGCCCCTGCCCTGTCGGGACATCCCTGCCCTCCCAGCTACCACTGCAGAGCTTCTGATTTATCCACCAGCCTGGGATTTTCCACCGTTCCAGCTTGGTGCTCTCACAGTCCCGCAGGGGCACTGAGATCAGACTGCCCCAGGCTTTGTGAAGCAAAACCCTGGAGGTTCCTGGCTCTGTTTATTATTAATGCTGTAGTTGTTGTTGTTTGTTTGCCTTGTTATACACACCACTAAAGAACTGTTATTCCTATCCTCATATCTTTGCCTGAGAGCCTACTTAAATTTCGAAATTATAATAATTCAGAAAGAAAGAGTTTAAATTCTCCCTTCCTAGGGAGGCCCTGCCCTCCCTTGTCACCTTGCTTTTGCATGTCTTAAACTCGCATTCTGATATTAAAGCTAAAGCCTTCTGATGTTTTAGAACTCTGAGCTGAGTTCCCATACACTTTCATGTAAATAAGAAAACGTTTGCATTCTTTTGCTCTGAGGGAAGCATTTGAGTGACGGAATTGTTCACCAATCCAAACCATGAGGTGACAAGCTTTTGGCCAATAACTGGCCACCTATGAACAGTGTATATAAACGGAGTCAGAAATTTGAATAAAGAGAATTCTCGCACGCTGACCCCGGACCCGTTCTGCCTCGTCCTTTCCAAACTCCAGCCATGTATGCAGCACCAATAGTGCAACGCTCCCTAGCAGACACCTGTCTTTCAAACCAAGACGCCCAGCCCGTCCTCCCCGCGGGGGTGCCCAGGATTCCCGCGTGTCTGGCGGGTCGGGCACCTCGGTGAGCTCCACGTTGGCGGGATCCCCCAGGATGGTTCCGTCGGGCTGTTTGTAGCCGGCGTAGCGGATCAGCTGCGCGTTCCAGATGCGGAAGTCGTGCTTGCTGTCCGTGCGCTGCGGGAAGATGGTGATGGCAGACCTGCAAGGGGGAAAGGGGGCGGATCATGGCCTCTTCCGACCCAGAGATGGGGCAATTGAGAGGCGTTTTAATAGCTTTTGTTCCATTTTCAGCCTCATGTGGAGGGTGAGACAATACAGATGTTATAATTCACGCCATCACGATCAGAAGCCAACTATTTCCTAATTACAATCCATTGTAAGCCTTTCTTGGCCTATCAGCTTTTGCCACACAGTGCTGTAAATGCCTTAAAGCCAGTCATTTGAAATTACCCCTCATGGCTCATACTACACTGTTGGAATCCTAGAAACCTAGAGTTCAGGGTTTTAGCGCATAGTAATACATAGAAGTGAAGATGGAGGGTTTTGGGTGTTGTATAAGTCCTCCTTCTTCACCTTCTTCCTTCTTCTTCATGGATTTGGGTGTTTTTCTCTAACTGGGTGAAGAAAGTGCACACTGCAGGCCTCGAGTGGTCATTATTGGGTCAAAAATATAAATAATATAGGTGTCACTTTGTTATTGGGTAATTATCTCTTAAATAGCTTGGTAAGAGTTAGAAGCTCTCCATTTTGCCTCATTTCCCTAGCTTGCTAGTTAAGCTCACGGCTCATGAGCCTGTAAATACTGTAAATAGATAAGATATAATAAACATTCCAAGTCCAAAGTCGACATCTTCGTTTCCTGAGTATTATTCATCCTGACCTTAGCAAGAGAAGAAAAGAAGCCAAAACAGTCACACTACAATGCACCTTTCACAGCTCTATTTCTCCAAAGAATCCAGTCTTATTTGCAAGGCCATCGTTTGAAACTTGTTTCCAGTTCCTCTTCTCTCTCAACCCTGTCTGTCCTATTCCATGGCTTTTCTAAGTCTACAAATCCATTTCCCACAAAAGGCAGCGCTGGTGAATGCCAGGAGTGGGGAAATGCTGGAGGAAAAGGTGCTGCCACCACCTCTGGGTGTTCCCTGAGTGAGTCCCAAAGATTCGTTACACTGGAGGGAGTCATGGCTCTGGAATTCGGGGTGTTCTCAGCTCCTGGCTGCTAACGGGGGGTTTCAGACAGATCTGGGGAGCAGATCCAGGCTCTGTGTTGGATGCAGAACATAGGAAAGGGGAAATAAAGGGAAAAATCTTCCCTCTGAGGCCCCACAGGCAGAAAGAAGAGGGAGACGGGGACCAGCAGGACTCCTCCAGCCCAGACCAGGTCCCTGTAACGCTCCCAGGGCTGCTGCTGGCTGTGCAGCGACCCAGACCCAACTCCAGCAGCGCCCAGAGCTGGGTCTCCACTCCTCCACAGGCCCTGGGATTCACACCCTGGAGTGTCCCTGGTGGCTCACCTGAGGTTCCCCTTGTTGGTGGCGTACTTGATGTGGTTGCAGATGTAGTTAAACATCCCGTGGGCCGTGGTGCAGTCCCGGGCATCGAACACCTGGAACAGGGAAGCAGTTGTGAGGATGTTCCAGCTCCTAGGGCAGAGCCAGGCAGAGGAAACACAGCACACGGAGAACTCCAGGCACCACCGTGGCTTCTCAGGGATCTAAAGCTCCGTAATTATGTGTTCCCTGCCTTTGGAACACGTGGATGTCTAATGCAGCTGCCCCTTTTGCTTTGGAGAGGTGACTCATCTGCTGCTCAGGCAAAAACCTCCTAATTCCCGTGCTCCCAACCTGCTGCTGTTCCTGCCTTATCCCCCAACAATTACAGATTCTGCTCTGCTTCTCCTGTAGATCAGCACTCAAAGCTGGAATAGAACAGGTGTCAGTCAGGTCTGAGGGACAGGGAATCATGGAATCATGGAATGGTTTGGGTAGGGACTTTTAAAGAGCATCTCATTCCACTCCCTGCCATGGGCAGGGACACCTTCCACTGTCCCAGGTGGCTCCAAGCCCCGTCCAGCCTGACTTTGGACACTGCCAGGGATCCAGAGGCATCCACAAAAGCCTTGGGAACTCAGGCAGGAGGATCAACAGAAGTGGCTGTGCCCATTCCCTGTGTGAAGCAGCCACAGGAGCTGCTCAGCAGCACTGGATTTGTTCCAGGTTACAGGAGGAGAGGACATCTCTGTACTGAGGGATTCCCTAGGGATAACTGTTTCCCAATCCCATTCTGTTTCCCTTGCCAAAAGGGCACTGAGCCAAATCCTCTCCTGCTGGATCTCAGTACTGAGGACACACCTGTCCTGCTGCCTCTCTCCAGGTGGAGCAACAGGTTTGGAAGCAGCAGGAGAGAGATATTGGAGCAGGATCTGATTTTGGAAAATGTCCCCTGGAGCACCAGCTTCCATTTCAGACACAGCCACCTCATCTCCCATCCCACAGACACTTTTCCTGCTCCTGCCAACATCCCAGAGCTGCTGAGGGGGGCTGTGTGTGCTGAACACCTGCCTCAGGTGTTGGAGAGAAGGATCTGCCTCTCCAGAACACCAGCACAGCCTTTGGCAGGAATCTCCTGGCCGTTCCTGGTGGGATTGGTGCTCACCTGCAGCTTGGACCACTGGATCCTGCCCACGCAGCGCGCCGCGTTCCTCCAGGCGTGCTTGGCCCCGTAGATCAGCTCCGTGTCCCGCAGCTGGTAGGTGTCAGTGGCCTCAATCTCCTTGGTCACCTCCTCCAGCCTCTCCATGTGGGCCTTGGAGCCGGATCTGGGGAGGTTGGGAGCAGAGGGGGTGGAGGGTCAGGCAGAGGGCAGGGAATGCTGCTGCTCTCCACCTGGAATACCTCGTTCCTACACACACAGAGGGATTGTGTGGATGGATCCCCCAGCTTTGGGATAACAGGGGAGCAAGGAATGGGGGAGAGGGCAGTGACTTGGGCAGAGACACAACAAACAGCAGGAATGGAACTCTGCTCAAGAAGCAGCTGCTGATGGAGCACCAGAATCTCCCCATGCTGTGACTGACACACGTGGGAGATCAGATCATGGAATCATGGAATCATGGAATCATGGAATCATGGAATCATGGAATGGGTTGGGTTGGAAGGGACCTTAAAGCTCATCCCATCACCCCCTGCCCTGGGCAGGGACACCTTCCACTGTCCCAAGCTGCTCCAAGCCCCAGTGTCCAACCTGGCCTTGGACACTCCCAGGGATCCAGGGGCAGCCACAGCTGCTCTGGGCACCCTGTGCCAGGGCCTGCCCACCCTGCCAGGGAACAATTCCTGCCCAATCTCCCATCCATCCCTGCCCTCTGGCAGTGGCAGGCCATTCCCTGTGTCCTGTCCCCCCAGGCCCTTGCATCAAGTCTCTCTCCATGTTTCTTTTTGCCTCCTTCAGGCACTGGAAGACCCCCATGAGGTCACCCCAAATCTTCTCCAGGCTGAACATTCTCAACTGTCTCATCCTTTCCTCCCAGCAGAGCTGCTCCATCCCTCTGCTCATCCTGGTGCCTGCTCTGGGCTGGCTCCAGCAGCTCCAGCTGCTCCCTGTGCTGGGCCCCAGGGCTGGAGGCAGCGGGTGACACGTGTGACACCTGGCAGCAGCAGCAGCCTGGGGCCGTGGCCTCCTGCAGGCAGCACTCACCTCTTTATGGAGGAGTAGTACTGGTCAATGAAGTCCTTGGCCAGCAGCAGCACCTCCTCCTTGGTCCTGGTGTCCTCCGACTTGCGGATGTGGGGGCTGGGGGTCATCACGGAGCCCATGCAGATCTGCTCGGTGCACGCCGTGGCCTGAGGGGACAGCAGGGAACAGGAATGTTCTGGAGCCACCCCGGCACTTCTGAGCTGGGCTGGGGCAGTCAGTGAGCACCTGCACAGAGCGTGGTGGTGTCTGACACACAGGGACATTCCCAGCTGGCTGGGGACACTGTGTGATGACAGCCAGGCCATGAGCAGCCACCTCTTGTCCCTCCTGACCCAGGCAATGGAGAGATGGGATTCACACCCCAGCTTGGCAGGAAGCCAAACGCTTTTCCTTATTTATCCCAGACGGATTTCCCTCCCTCTGCCTATTGCAGCAGATTGGAAATTCAAACCCTGCTGGAGACGAGACTGAATTCCTTCACTTCTGCATTCCTGGGTGAATCCATCTCAGAAGAGGCACCATCCTCTCAGCGATGCTCATGGAATTTTGGCCGGTCCTGCCAACCCTACTCACCATGGCAGTCTTGAGGTGCAGGGTGTCGTGGAGCACGGAGCCTGTCTCCCAGTTCTTGATCTTCACAAAACGAGGGCATTTGGAAGGGCTCCCGTTCAGGGTGTTCTTGGTCGGGGACTGGCGCCCGGATGGTGGCGGCTGGAAAACAGGGAATAAACACCCAGACAAGGTCAGAACTCACCAGCAAAGCACAGGAAAAGGCCCCAACAACACAGAATCGTGTGTGGGTGGATGCCTGTGCCTAAATTCCAGGGGTGACACATCATATCATCCCAATATTTGGCATTATTTGGCATCCTACAACAGAGCAGCTGACTCGCAATGGAATTAAGAAGCTGTGTCTGGTTGTGGAACAGCCAAACTTGTGGAAAATGAATTAAAAACACAGGTGGAAGTGACTTGGAGAATGTTGTGTTCAAGTTTCCCAGAGGAAGCCTCTCCTCCAAGATCTGTGGGATGTTTCTTTCCAAGGAGCATCACCTGCTCAGCTTCTGCTGGTGCCAAGCTCTGCCTGGCTGGAGACACAGAACGAAGAGCTGAGCACAAACCTGTGCAAGCCAAAGGCACAGCTCCTTTGATATTAGTGCTGCAAAGAGGATTGTAGGAATGAGGATGGATAAATTATTATTTATTTTTATTTATCCAAGTGGTGGGGTGCTGCTGAACCATGAGTAGTTGGGATTTCTCCAGCCTCAGCTCCCTGACACTCCGCCATGGATGAGCACTCTGCACTCTGGATGAGCTGGGCTCACCCAGCTCTCCTTGAGTTCTGTGCCAGCACGGGGAGAGCCTCAGCCAGCACAGAGCTTGAGAGGAGCAGGACTGGTTCCAGGTGCTTCTTTTTGTACATTTTCACGGATAAACCCTCAATTTTCCGCTGTGGCCCTCACTCATCCCGAGCACTTAAAGCTGAAAGAGCCATCAGTGTCTCCAGTGGGGACAGGGGAGCTGCTGTGGCTCTGGGAAGCAGAGCTCTGTCTCCCAGGAGTCAGACCTTACCCAGGGATGTAATTCCATCACTGCAACCACGGCGCTGTTGCTGCAGCTCTCCCGGGGACATCTGAGAGCGTCCCGGCCAGAGCTGCTGGTGTTTGGCACCAGTTCAAGGCTCTGCACAGCGGAGCTGGGCTTGCACTGGATCTGCCCCTTCCTACAGGAATCCTGGGGCTGCTTTTGAACTCATCTGGCTTTCCTGAAGCTGACACTGCCCCCAGCAGAGTGTCACCCTCCTTTCTGGGGGTCCTGGGCTCATGTCACCACCGCAGAGGTGACAAATCCAGCCTGAAGCCAAGAACCAGCACAGGCTGGGAGAAGCTCCTGGTAGAGGACAGGGAGTAGCAGGAGCCACAGGGATGACAAAGCAGCTGAGGCTCCGGGTCTGACTCGTCCCTGCTTCACCAGAGGATTGCTCTGCTTTTCCAAAGCTCAGGGAGATCAGTGCCTGGCTGATTGCAAGGCTGGGCTCAGCAGACACTTTTGCAATGCCCTGCTGGCACTGCTGGCCAGACTTTTTGCTCAGTTCTTGTTTTTACCAGAAGCTCCAGATTTTTTTCCCCTGGAAAACAGGGGTTTCAAGCAGCCTGAGGCTCACAGTGTAATGCCACACTCTGAAAACATATTCTGGGAGCAAGGGACAGAGGCTGGAGGGGAAGGCAGAGATTTGCAGCCTCAGTCCTCAGCAGGACCTTCTTTAGTCCTTGCAGTTTCCAAAAGCTGCTCCCTGCACCCCCTCAGGCTGTGCTGCCGTGGATCTCTGACATTCCTCATGTCACAAATCCCATGATTTTCCCAAGGAACGAGTCAAAGTCTACCCCTTGAAGCCAAATGTCCACACACGCCACATCTCAGCCTCCCCTTTGCACGCTGCAGAAACCAAACAAAAAACCTCACATAGAGCTCAAACCCACCAGTAAATTAAAAGAATCTCCTCGATGTATTCTGGGAAAACACTATTTCTAAGCTCATTTTTTTCAATTCTGAGGAACACAACCTGAATCATGGCAGTGGCAGCTCCTGGTCATTTTTCCCCCTGCTTGTTTTACTCCTCCAAGAGAATGAAATCATTTTTTTTAGTCACCAACAGCATCCTGTGCTCCCTGACCCACCCTGAGGACCAAAGGGGACAATCTGCCACCTTCCCTCTGAGCCTGATTGCATCTCTGAGATGGGCAAAACGTGCTGAAAACAGCTCAGAAACGCAACCCAAACCAATCCTCACCTGCAGCTCCACCTGCCAGACAGAAACCAGGGGCACCAGGCAGGGAGTGTTGATTGTATCCAGCACTTTTTAATTGGAGTTCTGATCTCCTGACAAGGTGTGCTGCTAAAATACTCCTTGCTGGAGCAGGTATGGCCCCAAAACGTGCTGGGAATGCAGATGGAGCAACGTCCCCATCGTTGGGGATGTTGGCTGCTTATCTGCCTGCAGATGTTCTGCCTCAAAGCCCCTGCAAGCTGCCCCCTCTCCCATTTGTCTGCAGGAACTGGGCAAGCTGGGATCCTGGAATCACACAGTCATTGAAGGTTGGGAAAGATCTCCAAAGTGGTTGATCCCAACCTTTGAATTATGGAATCACGGAATGGTTTGGATTGGGACTTTTAAAGAGCATCTCATTCCGCCCCCTGCCATGGGCAGGGACACCTTCCACCGAGCCAGGCTGCTCCAAGCCCCAACCAGCCTGGCCAGTGCCAAGCTGTCAACCAGAGCAGAGCACCGAGTGTCATTTCTTGGACACTTCCAGGGATTAACCCATTAATCTGTGCCAGTGCCTGCCAACCCTTGCTGGGAGAGGCCACGGAGCAGAGGGATGCTGAATCCCGGGATCCCAGCCAGGCTGGAGCAGAGGTGTCAGCTCTGCCAACCACATCCCAGAGCAGCTGTGGAGAGAGAGAGAGAGAGAGCCCAGAGGAGCCCGGGCGGGAGCTGTGTGTGAGTTTGTGTGTGAGTTTGTGCGTGTGGGAGTTTGTGTGTGAGTTTGTGCGTGTGTGACTTTGTGTTTGTGTGTGTGCGCCTTCCCCGCACGCCGAAACCGGAGCCAAACATTCCCCGCCGCTCTGCCAGCGAGGCTGCGTGAGCTCTTTTCATGTTTTAATTAGGCAGCTGGGATATCGGTGACTCAGGAGAGGGACAAGCCGAGAGACAACTGCGGCAGCCGGGGCGCACACGCGTTATGCAAACAGCTTTCACCGGGAGCGTGCCGGCACTCCGCGGCTCCCGAGCTGGCTGCTCCTGCAGCAGGGGCACGCCCGGCCCTGGGGGCTCCTCGGGGACACGGTGACATCGGACACCTTCCGTTCTGGGCTCTGCAGGTGCTCACCCTGCCATGGCACCGCTCGGCTGAGCCCCAGCGGCTGTGCCAGGGCGGCAGCAGCAGCCGGGTCGTGGATTTATTTCGGTGCTGACATTTCCTTCCAGACAGCATCGACCCCGCTCGGCTCAGAGCGTGTCCTTTCCTTCGTGCAGCTGCAAATCACCCTCACAAGCTGCTGCGAGTGGCTTCCCCCGGGAGCTGCAGGGGCACACAGCCCTCCAGCTGCTCGCAAATCAGTCCCCGGGGATTGAAACAGGACCTGGCACAGCCACGGCACCTCCAGGGGGATTGGGCTCCTGGGAAAGCGGCGAAAAACGCCGTGTGGTTTTGTAAAAAATAACACAGGGATGGGGATCGATGCCCGGCGGGGCTTTCAGCACCTTATTACGAGCCTCAGTGAGCATTCGCCACCTGGCCAAGTGAATCCACCCAATCCTGCCTCAAAAAAAAACCAGGGAAAGTTCCCACTTGGCTTGACTTTCCCCTGTGTTAATAGTATTTATTGCTGCTTGAAAGAAGTTCAGCTGCCTTGACTGCACACAGCCCCAGGGAACGGCTGGGGGAAAAGCCACGCTGCTTCCAGAGGAGCAGGCGTAAGGATTTGGGGATAAGAAGGATAAAAAGAAAGCTGTGCATCCAGTGGAAAAAAAAAAAATATAAAAAAATAATAAAGCGTTTAATAGCAGCTTAAGAGTGGCGGTTTTGGCAGGCCCAGCACAGGGAGAAATTAAGCTCTGCACACAGAAGGTTCTAAAGTGCTTATGGTAACAGACACGGACACGCACGGGGCTCAGCAGAGGAGCAGAGAGAAGGAGCCTCTGCAGAGCTGGGGCACAGGCAGAGCAGCACCGAGCTGTCCCTGGGCTCAGCATTCCTGCACAGAGCCTGATCCGTGTGCTGGGGATCATCCACGGGCTGCCCAGGGCCACCCCAGGGGTGCTGCCACTCCCGTGTGCCTGTCTGGGGTGGCACCGTCCCGAGGTGTCTGTGCTGCTGGGACAGGTCCTGAGGGGAGGGAGGCTGGGAATGGATCCCAGCTGCACCTCAGCACCCAGCCAGGCTGGTTACAGCCCTGCAGCCTGGGCAGGGCTGTCCCAGTGCCCTGCGTGGGGCACAGAGGGGCTCGTGTGTCCCCCACAGGTCCCTGACACTGCGAGGCTGCAATGGGAGCATCATTCCATGCAGGATTCCCAGGAGAAATGCAGCCAGCCCTGGGGCCCAGCACAGGAAGGACCTGGAGCTGCTGGAGAGAGTCCAGAGGAGGCCACGGAGATGCTCCCAGGGCTGGAGCCCCTCTGCTCTGGAGCCAGGCTGGGAGAGCTGGGGATGCTCACCTGGAGAGGAGAAGGCTCCAGGGAGAGCTCAGAGCCCCTGCCAGGGCCTAAAGGGGCTCCAGGAGAGCTGGAGAGGGACTGGGGAGAAGGGATGGAGGGACAGGACACAGGGAATGGCTTCCCACTGCCAGAGGGCAGGGCTGGATGGGAGATTGGGAAGGAATTGTTCCCTGGGAGAGTGATGAGGGGCTGGGATGGAATTCCCAGAGCAGCTGTGGCTGCCCCTGGATCCCTGGCAGTGTCCAAGGCCAGGCTGGATGGAGTTTGGAGCAGCCTGGGACAGTGGAAGGTCCCATGGCAGGGAGGTGGTCTCCAGTCTGATCCCAGCTCCTGCCCTGGATGATCCCTGGATGTTTCCCAGCCCTGGCAGAGCTCACACACATCATGTCCTCCCCGTGGTGATCCCGGTGGCCTGGCAGGGTCTGCCTGACGTCTCTGGCTGTGCTACAAACGTGGAGTTAATCTCCTTCTGGCAAGGAAGCCCGAGAATTTATGGCCGTGAAGTGTGAGGAGATGAAAAGGCACCGTGGAAGGCATTATCTGAAGTGCTCTATTGAATTACCATCAGATGACTCCAAAGGGCTTTAATGATGCAGCTTGGCCTGGTGCCACCAGCAGGGATCACGTTCCCCAGGGAGGCCCCGGCGTCCCGGTGCCTGGCTGGGCTCCCATCCCACGTCAGCCCTTGGATGAGGAGCATCATTCTCCAGTGACCTCCATTCCCTGCCTGAACCACATGGACTGCACCTCCTGGCCCAAACAAGCTCTGGGATCCATCACCTCCAGTTTTTGGGATCAAGAACACCTTGTCCCTGCAAGTTCCTGTCCCTGCAGGTTCTTTGTGCTGTGAGAACCCATCAGGATGGGCCACATTCCCACAAACCCTGGGAATTTTGGTTTTCCCACCCAAAGAAGTCCCAGCCACGGCCTCTTACCTGCTCTGCTTCGGAGTAGGGGTTGTTCAGGACCACAGGGACGTTGCTTTTCCCCCACAGGTCCCCCGGGACACGCTCGTTCTCCATCCGAGCCACCAAAGCCTTCTGGGGGTTGTTCTCCCCTTCCCTGAAACTGAAGGGTTAAAGATCATCGGGGTCCCTGGGGTGCTGGGACCACGGGCACGGGTCCTGCTCCAGCTGCTTCCCACAGGAGCCAGCTCTCGGCTGCTGCCCCAGGGGAAGGAAGGGAAGGCTGAGCCTGGGCCAAGGCGATGAACCAGCCAGGTGAGGACAGCCCAGACACCACGGCAACTGCAGCTCAGAGCCACCCCACAGTCCCCACACGGGCTCTACAACACAGCCTCTCCACCCCAAAAGCTGAGCTGGAAAACGAGCAGGGAGATGGGGAAAGGAGGCTGGAAAAGCTGGTGGCAGCAGGAGTTTGCAGAGCAGCTCGGGGTTTAGGAGCAGGGAAGAGGAAAAAAATTAAAAAACCAACCAGAAGAAACAGGAAGATCCCAGGAGCTCTGAATCCTCTTCCTGACCTTTCCAAGTGCTGTGAGTGGAAGGGATTTCAGTCAAGCAAACTGATGGATTGCCCCTGGAATTGCTGGGGATGAGGGAATGCTGGGGACACCCCAGCGCTGGCTGCCCTGGCCCACGCAGTGACACCGGAGTAACTCAGGAGGAACTCAGGAGGAACTCAGGAGGAACTCAGGAGGAACTCACTGCACCACGCACGTCTTGGGGTGTGGGAGAGGCTCTGAAATGCCACCCCAGCAGCTGATGCAAAAGCTCTGCCCTGTGAGGCCTCGCCAAGGAGCAAACAAAGGGGGTTTAGAGATGTGACATTCAGACAGGCAGGAGGTGGCACCTGTGTCACCGCAGAGGGAAGGGGCTCCCTGGGCTGGGGCACGGCTCAGGATGGGCACAGGCATGGAAGAAATGCCCTCTGGAATTGTTTTGCTCCTGCTGTCAGCCCTTAAAAGTCCTCCAGATGCCGCTGAATCAATAATGAGAGCTCTCATTAGCGGCGGCAGGGTTTGGGCACTGACCAAAGTAGGACACTGGCACTCGGGGCATCAATCACACCAACAGGATGCTCTGGATTCAATTTCAGGCAGACAAATAAATACAAATAAATTCAGTTTCGCAGTCCTTGAACTCCTTTAGCTTAAGGAAAAGACTTCATTTAAAGAGCACCTCCCTGCGCTTTTTCTGTCATTTTTCTGCTTTTACAGAGCCATGCTCGGCTGCCAAAACATTTCCCTGGGCTCTGGCCACCTTCCAAACATTGGAAAGTCGCCACCTTGGTGCAAGTGAGGAGGCACAGGTGCCTAAGGGCTGTTTTTCCTGGGATTTCTTTGCCCCTCCAGGCCATGAAAGCTGCACCCTGGTGACCTGGCTCCTGGGAGGATGTGAAAGGGTTTCAATCAGATAAAACACCAAAAAAAACCAAACCCCACCCGCAGCAGCTCAGCCAAAAGCAACAGATCCCAATCTCTGCTGCAGGTGGTGGTGATCCACAGAGATCCCAGAATCCACACGGATCCTGGGGACAGGGACAGCCACACAACCCCGCTGTGCCCAGCCCAAAGGGCCAGCCCAGGGTCCCCTGCCCAGTCTCCCTCCATCCCAGTAATCCCCAGCAGCAAGGCAGGGAATTAGCAGGATGAGGCTGCAGCCGGTCTGGCTCTCCCCTCCCAGCCAGGCCCAGCTGTTCAATCCCCAGAGAACTCTCATTTCCAGGGCTGCACATCCCTGCCCTCCTGCCCTGATCCCCACCGTGCCAGGGTACACAGAGCCCGGTCACCACGGGGCCACCGAGCTCCTGAAGTCACCTCCAGCTGCTGCCGAGCCCCAGCTGCTGCTCCTCACAGCTTTGGGCCCAAAATCCAGACAGAAGCACTGAATCCATCGGGAAGACATCCCTTGGCTCTCCTGGAGGTTGGGACTTAGCAGAGAGAACCTGCTGGAAAACCACAGGGCCCAGAGGAGAAGTTTGGGATCAGCCAGAGATCCCACAGGCACCTCCAGAAGGATGCTGGTCCCTGCTGCTCCCAGGGAAGGGTCTGCAGGGCCACGAGGGAAGCCGGGAGAGGGATCCATCATCCATGGGCAGCAGCAGCTGGAGGCTCTGGGATGTGGGATTGCATCGTGTGCACAGCAGCAAAGCCATAAACGCTGGCAGCTGGAGAAATCCCAGGTGCTGAATTAAATCGGGCGTTAATTCGGGTGTTTGGGGTTTACAGCTCCTGCTGGAGCAGGGATTGCTCCCATCCCTTGGCTGGAGCACCAGCTGACAGTGAGGGCCAGGCAGGTGGGAATCCCCTGGATGCTGCACATCCCCTGCCTGTCCGCAGGTGTGGCAGGAGCGGGAGCCGTGCTGCCATTCCCGATGGATCCACGGCTGCACGAGCACGGCAGCGAGGGGCTGACCCTGCTGGGAAAGCCCAGCCAAACTGTGACAAAGCCACCAGAGTGACCTGGGGGTGTTGCCGGTGCTGAGCCTGGCCAGGGGCTGCCCTGAGCCAGCGCAGACCCCCCCCGGATGAGGCTGCCCAGAAGGATCCGGCTCTGTCCTTTTGGAGAGAGGCAGGGAGAGAAAAGCCCATTCAGAGCAGCCAGAGCCTCACCCCAGTCCCAGCACAGATGGGGGAATAAAAATAAAACCCCATCAATTGCTTCATTTTACAAATATTTCCTGCCCCTCGCTTGTAAGGGCCTTGTTTGCGAGCCGGGACAGGAACAGGATTTTTGGGATGAGTTATTTTTCCTCTCTTGCCGTGGCTGCTCCAGCCCCCAGAGGCACAGGGTGACCTGGCACATCCCTGCGGGGGTGTCACTCACAGCCACTGCCCCGTGTCCCTGGGTAAGGTTTCCAAAAGGATTTTATCCACAGGAGAGCTCACAGGGCTGTTCTGGGGCTCTGGGGAGGGCACAGCTCCCTCCAGGGAGCCAGGCTGGACATCCCCAAGGATCGGCCTCGGGGGAGAGGAGCTGGCTCCTCTTTGGAGAACTCCAGGCCAGGTTGGACACTGGGGCTTGGAGCACTCTGGGATAGTGAGAGGTGTGGAACAGGGGGTGGAACACGATGAGCTTTATGGTCTTTTCCAACCCAAACCATTCCATGAGATTTTTTTAATCCCCACTTCGATGTCTTTGAGGAACTGGAAGCAGTGCTGAAGATGGAGGCCATTGATTGGATGAACTCTCCCAAAAGGCAGATCCAGGATCCAGGCATCCCTCCCTGGCCACTCCCAGATCCCCCACACACTCTTACCAGACCTCTGGGATCCAGACAGACCCAAAGCCCAGTTCGAGGGTTTTTTTTCTGTTCTGAACGCCAAATTTGAGACTTTAAAAAGGCAAGAGGAATCCTGCCCTCCCCCACCGGTGCCAGGCAGAGCCTGGGATGCTGCCTCCCCTTGGAAAGAGCATCTGGCTGTTTGGAGAAATGAGAGGCACCACTGTTTTCTTTTGACTAATTTGATGATGTTGCAGTGCTCCGAGTGATGAAGCAGAAGGGAAGTTGCTGAGACAGCCCTTTCAGAAATTTCTCCAAAGCTTTTCCAAAAAGAAATTAAAGGGGGAAAAAAAAAAAAGAGCAAAAGGGAAGTTTGTCAGTTTGTCACTCGGCTCCTTTGAATTTCCTTGGCAGAAGGATCTCTCTGACTTCCCAGGCAGGGAGCAGAGACAGCCCTGGCTGCTGCCATCCCAGCCTGGATGGATGATAGGGATGGCAGTGCCCACACCTCTGGTGACAGCTCTGGTGACACTGACAACATCACCCTGTGCTGTGACCAGGGCCAGGCTTCTTCCTTCCAGGCCCTTCTCCTGAAAAACCTGAGCCTGGCACTGCGCAGGGAGCTCTCACCTCACACAGGGAGGGAAATTCCTTCTTCTTACCTCATTCCCTGGTTTTTCCTGGGGAATGGCTGCACTTGCAGTGCTCCTCCTTCCAGTGCTTGGGGCTGGGATAAGCAGCCCTTGTCTCACCTTTCTTTTGTCCCGTGGAAAACCCCATTCCAGAGGGGAAAACCCCATTCCAGAGGGG
>VZSR01001182.1:122374-138497 GCA_013398615.1 Brachypodius melanocephalos | reverse complement strand
TTCCAGAGGGGAAAACCCCATTCCAGAGGGGAAAATCACACTCCAGAGGCCATGGCATCCTCAGGAATGAAAATTCCCCGTGCTTCCTTCCCTGGGGCAGTTGGAAAACAGTGCTGGCTGCAGGCTGGAGGGCTCAGTAAAGTCTGGACAGCAGCAGAGGGAGAGGGATGGGGCAGGAGAAGGGATTTGCAGAGTGCAGGGGATGGAGCAGAGCTCAGGAAGGGAAGGAATTTGGGAGAAGGAATAACTCCAAAAGCTGGGATGCTCTCCCTGGAGAGGCAGCGGGGACTGTGTGCCCAGGGTGGGAACTGCAGGGTGATCCAAAAAGAGGAGAGGGGATGTGGGTCAGCACAGAAGGAAGAGCACAAAAGCCTCGGGAGGAACCTGTGGAATGATCTGGAGAAGATCCTGCGGCCTCAGAAATTCAGGAATGAGCCCAGCACTGGGATCAGGGACTAATGAGCCGAGCAAGCTGCAGCCTCAGGGAGTCTGTGAAATATGAGGCTGGAAAATGCCTCTGTGGAGGCACTGACACAGAAGGACCCGGGAGCAGATCCAAACAATCCCCAAATCCCACCGGCACAGCTCAAAATCCAACCAGCACCGAGCTGCAACAGCCACCGCTGGCCCTGCCCAGCCATTGCCAAGGAGCACCTGGAGGATTCCAGAGGGAAAGCACAGCTCAGGTGTGCTGGGAATGACACCTGGAGCTCCCTGGGGATCACACCCGGCCCATGGGGCTGGGATCACACACAGGGACAAGGGGACACAAGGAGCAGCACAGAGCGGGAGAGGGGCGATTTGGGGATGGGTCGGATGAATTTGGGGGAATATGGGATATGTTTGGGGGAATACAGGATATATTTGGGAGGAATATGGCATGTATTTGGATGGAATATGGGATATATTTAGATGGAATATGGGATATATTTAGATGGAGTATGGGATATATTTGGGGTGAATATGGGATATATTTGGGGGGGATATGGGATATATTTTGATGGAATACGGAATATACTTGGGGGAATATGGGATATATTTGGGGGGGATATGGGATATATTTAGATGGAATATGGGATATATTTGGGGGGAATATGGGATATATTTGGGGGGAATATGGGATAAATTTTGATGGAATATGGGATATATTACGGTGGAATATGGGATATATTTGGATGGATTATGGGATATATTTGGGGGGAATATGGGATAAATTTTGATGGAATATGGGATATATATGGGTGGAATATGGAATATTGTTGGGGAGAATATAGCATGTATTTGGATGGAATATGGGATATATTTGGGGGGAATATGGGATATATTTGGGGGAATGTGGGATATATTTGGGGGAATATGGAATATGTTTGGGTGGAATACGGGATATACTTGGGGGAATATGGGATATATATGGGTGGAATACGGAATATTGTTGGGGAGAATATGTGATATATTTTGATGGAATATGGGATATATTTGGATGGATTATGGGATATATTTACAAGGAATATGGGATATATTTATATATATATATGAGTGGAATATGTGATATATTTAGATGGAATATGGGATGTATTTACAAGGAATATGGGATATATATGGGTGGAATATGGGATATATTTGCGAGGAATATGGGATATGTTTGGGGGGAATATGGAATATATTTAGATGGAATATGGGATATATTACGGTGGAATATGGGATATATTACGGTGGAATATGGGATACATTTGGGTGGAAAATGTGTTTTCCAGGCACCAAATGCCTCTTTGGATCAGTGGTGGAGCAGAGTGATGAGGAAGAAGCCTCAGCTGAGGGTGAAGGGGAAGATTATTCCCTGCCAGAGCCCCCTGCATCCATTTCCAGAATGACACAAGCGTGGTAATTCCAGGGAACCGTCTCCTTTCCAAGTTTAGAAGTTTTGTGTCCAAGCGCAGAAGAATGAAGGCAGATCAGAAATGCAAATGAAATGTTTCGAGCAACGCAAAGAGATTTTGGGCAGTCCTGAGGAAGGTGGGAGGAAGAGAACTTTCTCTGAACTGCAAAATGATGGGGTTTGTCCCAAGGCAAGCTGGAGCCTGAAACCTTGAAACCTTTCCTGAGCTGAATTCCTGCTCTCAGCACTCTTCTCTCTCTCGGGGCTGCTGTTTGGACTGAAACTGCCATGTTTCCATCATGCTGCTCATGTCATGGAAGAGACCTGGGAAGGAAAATAAACCCTGGCAACCCAGTGGGGAGGGGGGGAAGAAGGAGGGAAGATGGGACCTGACAATCTCCCCAGAGCTCTGAGGGGAAAACAGACCTGGCTTGGCTGGCAGGGAGTGAATCAAACTCTATTTTTGCTTCCTAGCCCACGGTGAGCCTCATGGCAGAAATGCCAGCTCTCATCATACCTTGAGCCCCACGTCCGTGCTCCTTCTCCCACTGCAGATGGCCTGAGCCCAGGGGCAGCCACAGACACCAGGGCACACGGTGGGAGGGGAAGCCACAGGGAGAATTCCCTGGGGGAATGCAGACCGTGGGTGCAAGGGATGGAGAGGAACTGATTGTGTCCCCAGAGCAAATTTAGGATCAGTCAATCAATCAATCAGAGGATGGATTGGGAGGGACCTTAAAGCTCACCCAGTTCCACCCCTTGCCATGGGCAGGGACACCTTCCACTGTCCCAGGCTGCTCCAAGCCCCAGTGTCCAACCTGCCTTTGGACACTGCCAGGGATCCAGGGGCAGCCACAGCTGCTCTGGGAATTCCACCCCAGCCGTTCTCCACCCTCCCAGGGAAGAATTCCTTCCTAATTTCCCATCTATCCCTGCCCTCTGACAGTTTGAATCCATTCTCCTTATCCTGTCCCTCCATGCTCCTATCAGAAGTCCCTCTCCATCTTTCTTGTAGGCTCCCTCCCAGTTTTCCTTGGAAGCAACACCGGAGAGAGGAGCTGGAAGCCCAAAGCATCAGGTGTAGTTCGAATTGTTTTTGCCAAAGCCCATCTTGAGCCAGAAGTTTTTGGCTCCCTGTGGACAAGCTCAGCCTCGTGCCCTTCCTGGCTGCCCTGGGAACGCTGTCACAGCTCCGTGAGCTGAATCAGCTCTGGAAAGCACCACGGGCTGGGAAGGGCAGCACCAGGCAGGGAGGAGACAGAACAGGATTCATCCCAACCCCATCACCTGCAGCTGGATCAGCAGCCAAGCAGCCCAGGCTGGAGGTGTCCAGCTCAACCTTGAGCGAGGTTCTGCACCCTCCTGGGTGTGGGCAGAGCTCAATCCCTGCGCTATTCCTGCCTGGAGAAGTCACGGCCGACGCCCGGGAGCTGCATCCATCTGATGAGGCTCGCTGGGGTTTTTTTGGCATTTCCTTGGCATGGACCAACACTCTCCTCAGTCATCCACTCCCCATTATTCCCTGACCTTTCTGCACTTCTCCTGCCATCCAAGAAAACTCGGGAGTGCAGGAGACCTTGAGGATGCCCCGGCTGCGTGTGAGCCCGAGGCGAGGAGATGAATCATCCTCAGCCTGATCCCGCAGAAATGCCCTTTGCCCCGCACGGCAGCTCCTGACAGCTCCTCCGTGCAGTAAATCTCCTTCCCACATCCCTGCTCCAGCCTGGGTCTTCTCTCTCACACCGAGCCCTTCCGCAAGAGCCAGGTGCAGCTTCTCATCAAGCAGGAGAATTTGTGGATTTTCATCCCCAAGCTATAGAGATTACAAAGATTTTTTTTTTCAATTAGGATATTGAAAAAAATTATAAAGATATTTGGGTGAAGTCCCCACTTTGCTGCTTCAAGACCCTTCAGTTTAAGTGAGATCAAAATGAAATCAAAGCATTTCTGTTTAATCTCTCAATAGAAGAGACTCCACAAAGCAAAACCACGTTTTTCATCCCTCCCCACGGCTGGAGCAGAATTTCCTTGGAGATCCTGCAGCCCGTGGGATGTGGACAGGGTTTGAAGAGCGAGGCTGTGCTCTGTACAATCCCAGTGTTTGGGATTGTGTCCTCGGGGGGCTTTGCTGGGCTGCGACCCCCAGGTTCTAAAGAGGATTTTAAAGCTCCCCCTGCACATTTTCTCTGCAGTCATGACCCTTTCAATGTCTCATTTCTTAAACCAGGCTCTCCCAGGTGCTGGATTAAAGCAGGCACAGTCCAGACAGGTTTTTGGAGAGTGTCCCGAGCTCGGGGGTTTCAATCGCTTCCCACTGCACATCACATTTCCAAATTTTCCAAATCCCAATGATTCCCAAGTGAACAAGACCCGGAGAGCACCCGTGGTGGGGAGGGAATGGCAGGAAGGACAGACAGACACCAGCACCGAGCCCAGAGGATATTTTTTTTTCCCTCTGACTCAGTGCGAGCACCCTAACAAGCTTAGAGCACCGTGTCCTCCACGGGAAACAGGAATAAATTGGGAGAGCAGGAACGGCATGAAAACAACCGAAAATAAAACAAGGGAGGTGGAAAACACAGGGGGTGTGGGTGGGATTGGGATGGGAGCGAGCGGGAGCTCAGCCTTGGCTGGGAGCCCACGGGGGGACCCCGCTGTGGCTCCCCCCTCTTGTTTCTGATAAAGAAAAACGAACACAATGTTTGCCTTTTCCTAAGAAAGAAGAGAGAGAACCTAAAATCACAGAGAACTTGAAATTACAGATCTTCCCGTGGCTGAGGCACAGAGCTGCAGCTCCAGCAAACCCTCGGGGCTTTTCCAGCCAGTCAATAAGCCAGGGCAGCCACAACCTGCCGCAGCACTTGACACTGCTAAAATGTGTTTGGGGACTTGGGGAAAAGCAACAAGGAAAAGGCAACCTATCAGTGTTAATGAACGGTCAGGAGGAGAGGGAGCTGGCACTGAAAAGACCCAGCTACAAACAACGGCTTTGTAAAGCAGGAAAGGGCTCTGGGGAGCTGCTCCAGCTCCGGAGCGATGGGCTACAGCTCAGGGAAACACTGAGGAAAATCGAGAGCTGCCCCACTTCCCCCTCCTCAACGGGACATGGGACAAGCGTCATCCACAACCCCATCCATGCACACAAGTCCTGAAACATTGATCTGCCTCCAGAAGGAGCAGGGGCAGATCCACGCTGGCATTTCCACAAGGATTGGCCGTTCCCAGCTCTCAACAGAAAACATCTCTCCCCTTCCCACCAGGTTGGTCCCACTGCCCTTGCCCTGTCTTGGCTTCAGATGGAGCCGGATTGGGGCTCTCCTCCCTTCTCCCAAAAGCTTCGGAAACTTGTTTCTCCTGGGAAGCACCGTGCCTTGCTGGTCCCACCTTCCTGCCTCCTCTCCCACAGTTAAAGAGGATCTCAACCAGAGAGGTCTAAAGCCGGACCACAATAACAGGAATACCATGGACCTTATTTGACAGGTAGGGAAACTGAGGCATGGGGTTTTGCTTCAACTTAAAACAAATAGAATTGGGAACATGGAGCAGAAATTCATCCCAACCCTGCCCGTGATCCACCAGATCACAGAGCTCAGCTTTCCATGAGACATTATTCCCGATCTCCCCAATTTCCCACGCTTACATCTTTCTCCCACAGCCTTCTCCCAGTTTTCCATCTTCCCCCTTTTTTGCATCCCCTCCTCTCCATCTCCACCAGCCAGCTGTGGAGAGGCGCTCACCGACGCCTCGGGGAGCCAAAACCAGCAAGTTCCACCAAAGGTAAAAAATGTATTTAGGGACCTACCAGTCCACCTGGACTTCTATATCCCGTGTCTCTACCTTGGAGGGCGCATCTCCCTCGCTGTCCTTACTGCTGCTCTTCAGCAGGTCCAGGACGGGCTCGATTTCTTTGAGCAGCTCATTGTCTTCCACGCCGCCGTTGAGACACGAGTGACCACAAGCCCCGTCCTTGCCCTTCCCGGTGTCCGGCCCTTTGCCGCCGGGAACGACGCCGTTGACGTGGAGCAGCGGCTCCTTCCCGATTTCCCTGCTCCACGGGGATCCCATGGCTGCCGGCAGCGGCTGCTCTTTGCCGGCAACGCTGGGGTTGGATAAGTCAACGGCCTTCGGGGCCGGGCACAGGGGTCTGGTGACACGGACGGTTTTGGGCGTCCCGTCACCGGTGAAGGTGGTCTCCAGGTGGGTGGTGAAGCCCTCGGGGCCACGCAGGATCAGCACCACGTAGGTCTCGGAGGCGATGCTTCTCAGGATCTCCAGCGCCGTCTCATAGCTCATGTCCACCAGGGGCCTGCCATTGACGGCCAGAATGATGTCCCCAGCCTGGATGAGGCCACTCTGCTCGGCGGCCCCGCCCCGGATCAGGTCGGAGATGATGACGGGGGGTTTGCTGACGCGCTCCTTCACCAGGAAGCCGAGGCCGCCCACCTTGCGCTTGAAGAGCCTCACCGAGATGACGTTGGGCTGGATCTGCTGCACGCTGAACACATTCTCTTCCATGGCAGCCCCCTCCTGCAGCCCGAGCTCCGGGACCTCAACACCTGCTGGGCGCAGGGAAATTCACTGTCCGAGGCACTTCTCGGGTGGGAAGGGGCAACTCTGGCTTTTAAGGAGCTGGAGTCACTGGAAAACTCCCCTGGGCTTCGGCTGTAGAGGGGCTTCCTGCGGCATGCTCGTCGGCACTGCTCTCCGGACAGGAGAAAAGCGGGAATGTCACCCGCGGGAAGCCAGGCTAGGAGCAGAGCGGGCAGGGCTGGGCATGGCGTGGAGTGGGAAACATTCCAGCTTCCAGTCAGCCGCTGGTCCTGCGCCGGGCACAGCGGGGGAGGCAGCCCGCTCTCTTCACCGGCATCCCCGCCGACGGTGCGCGGGCTTCTTTATCTGGAAAGGAGGGGGGAAAGCCAACAAAGGAGGGAGATAAGTGAGGCAGGGCAGGCGCAAGTGCCTGCTGAGCACGGGGCTCGGCACGCCACAGGCACCCCGTCCCCACAGATGTCACCCCCCCGGGCCGCGTTTGGGAGCCAGGCTGCAGCCTCGCAGCGCTCCGGGCTTTGTTTCCTCCACCTCCCCCTGCGAAAATCGGCACCATCTGTTCGGCGGGGGCCGCGGAGGCGCGGGGGGAGCGGGGAGCCCTGGCAGGGCCCGCTGGGCACGGGCTGGGCTGGGCTGGGCAGCCGGGCTCGGACCCTGCCCGCTCTGCCCACCCCGCAAGGCTCACACACACGGGCAGCGATTCCTGCCGGCTCAGGATCCCGTCTCCCCGTGCTCTCCAGAGCATCCAACAACTGACGGGGGAGAACCAGCCAGGAGATGGGCATTCCTGCCACGGAGGAAACCTGTTCCGCAGGTGCTGTCACTCCGAGGAGCCTTCAGGAGCACAACGAGGGAAGAGAAGAGGCCGCTCGGCTCCCCTTCTTCCCCTGAGTTAGGAGAACACTTCCAAAGGCAAGTGCTTTTAAGGCTGGCTGCAGGGATCACCGCTCAGCTCCTCCTCTCCCCACATTTCCAGCCTGGCACGGGGAGAAGGAGGCGATGCTCCCCCGAGCCCAGCCCTGCCATCCGGCTCCGCGCTGCTCCCGCACCAGCTGCTCCAGAGAGGGAAACCACCGCCAGGAGAACACGCACCGAGCCCGTCCTGCCCTCGGGGAGCCTCTGCAGCTGGGCACGGCTGCCAACAGCCCCCGCAGGGCTCGGGGAGTCACATCCCATCGACTCCTGATGGGACCCTTGTTCTTACACGGCCACGCTTGGCTTCCGTCGCTTCTGCTCCCGAAGCCTCCCCGCGCTCCCCTCGCGTTTCTCAGATGCTCTGGAGAACGTTTCTCTCTCCAGGACTGTGCCCTGACACTTCGCATCGAGCCAGCACCTTTTCTTTTTTAAGAGCCGAGTTTTGGGCAGAGAACAGAGGGCGCTTGTTCTGCTGGAGGCACTGACATGGCGAGGAAAACAATCTTCTGTCTCCCCATTCGCACCCTCAGCCCCCCTCTGCCGGGAGCTCCCTCCAGCTCCCAGATGGGACAAACAGGGATCTAAGGAGCAGGGCAGTGCCAGCAGCACCACTTGGGCACGCTAATCCTCACGTGAGGAATGCTGCTGACCCCAGGCTGGGCTTTCTAGCAGCAAATTAGGAATAAAACATTTAGAGATCCAGAACCCAAACCGATGTGTTTAACCCCTGTGGCCCTTCCCCCGCTGTGACTCGGCCCTGCAGAGCAGCAGCTTGCAAAAGGTTAAATGCCATTGGGTCACATCCTCAAGGGCTAATTAATGTTCTAATTGCCAGGTTACTTCCTGCGAAAGACACTGGATCGGGACCCCTGGATGGGCTGTGCCGGGCTCAGGCAGCAGAGCAGGACTGGGAAAGTTCCAGTTTTGGGGAGGATGGAGGAGATCAGGAATTTGCTTCTACCAGACGGGTTCTATCCCTTTCCTCCCCTCCCAGCCCTCCATCCCTTCCCCATCCCCACCCCGCTCTCACAGTGGGGTTCTCCCCTCTTTCCCAGGCTCTTTGGGAATCACGGGAGCAGCTTCCTTCTCCTTGCCAGGCTCTGATTCTCCTGACCCCGCTCCCGCAGCCCCCGCACGAGGTGACCGTCACCCTGACGCACGGAGTCACACCAAACTCATCCCGATGCCTTGGCTGACGCTGTGGGGACAACAAAGGTGGCTTTGGGAGCAGCCGAAGCGCCAGGGGAGCATGGAACAGCGGCTTCCAGCCCTGATGTGTGCTCGGGGCTCCGCGCCGGCAGCGCCCAACCAGCCCTCACCCCGGGCGAGGTCTGTGCTTGCACCGTGCCTGTCTCAGAGGGCAAAGCCACCCTGGGACGGCTCCCTGTCACTGCCGGGTGTGCCCAGCCGCTCACACGGGCAGATGTTGCACAGCTGGAGGGCACCGTGCATGTCCTTCAGCCCCGCTCGACCTTACAGCGGGACTTGCTGAGCTGGCTGGAAAGAGCTGAGAAACCCCGGTGTTTAATGCCTCACTCTTCTCCCACCAGGATAATTTCCAGCTATTTCCATGGAAAAGCTTGTCATTTCTTGTTGTGTGTGTTCATCCCCAGCCTGCAATCCTGTGGAACGCCGGCAATTCTAGGTGCTCATTATTCCCTGTCCCCAAACCCACTGACACCTCAGCATTCCTTACAAAAGGGATGAGAAGAAAAAAGTGGATTTTAAGCGGTACCTCAACACCCACCCAGGGATTTCTCTTTTTTTTTTCTGCTGCTCCTCAGAGTCAGGAAGGTCAGAAAAGAGCCAGAAAGGAGAGGGAAAGGCAAGGAGAGGGAGGACAGGCAGGCTCTAAGCCCCTCAGCCTCCTACTCCTTTAGGGAATAGCTGGATAAGGATTTTCATGGAACCATGGCATCATTTACGTTAGAAAATAATCTTAAACACCATTGAGTCCAATTATTTTCCAGCTGGAAAGACTTGCACAAACTCAGTCTGGAGGGAGGAGGGAGAGGGAGAAGTTCAGGGAGACGGGAGACACCACGAGTGCTCGGAAGATTCCCCCAGGAGGGTGAGGCCTCTCCCATCCCAGCTCCAAGGTGTGCCAGCTCTGATTCCAGAGGGGACACGTTTCACATGGAACCCAAGGGGTTCAACCCTGTGGGTGGCTGAGCTGTGGTGAGCTCTGTGATTGCTGGGAATCTGTGAGCTCTGCTCCCCCAGATTCCCAGTTTTCCCTCCCAGCACCACGAGGACTCTGATTTATGGACCCCAGAGCCGGGTCAGACATTTAAAAGTTTCTGGAGGTGTCACGTCTAACTCCTTAAAACAGCGAGAGCAGAAAAGAGTTTCACCAGGGTGGGAACATTTATTTCAGCCCAAAAGAGAGCTGGGAGATGGCAAATCCACCAGCAAAGCTGGGCTCAGCTCCCTGCTGGAATAAACCTCCACGGATGGTGCCATCCCACTCCTGCCTCGGTTTCCCTGCCCTTCCCAAAGCATAAACCCAACTCAAGCTACAGGAGAGCAACAAAGCAGAGGGGCAGCACCCTGGGCAAGCCTTAACCCTGATCCCAACACCAATCCCTGGGAACATTCCCCCTCTGGAAGCTTTCAGGGAAGAGCAGCAGAGCCGGCTCCCCTCCAACCAAGGCACTGCCTCAACAAACAAACCCCACGAGAGGCTCCTTGAGCTGCCAGATAACATTCCAAGAACCAACCCCAGCACAAGACGTTAATGGGATGATTTGATTTCCAAGGCAAAGCGGAGGGGAAATCAATCTTGGAGGCTTTAACACAATCTCCTCGCTGTGCCAGGCGGGAGCCGCCGGCAGTGCCGTGCCCAACGCCGGCCCCTCGCCGCAGCCGCCCGCGCTGCCCTCGGCCTCACAAATCCATTTGGAGCCCTGCTTTTCCAGCGATAATGGCTCCTGCATCCCCGTGCCAGCTTTAAATGGGCACCATTGTCCTCCTTAATTGGCTTTCGTGGGATTTATGGCGCTCGAGGAAGAGCCCCGGCGCTGATGGATTTATGCCCGTTTAATTTTTACGACCCACGGAGCATCGGTGGATGGGATGAGGAGCGCTGGGATGCAACATATGCACAGCTCCTGTAGACCTGCATGGCTGTGCCTCCGAAAAGGGAGCGTCCCAGTGATTCCCTGGTAGGCAGCTCACCGGTGCCAGCAGCTCCACGCTCCATCCCTGCCCAGTGTCTCCTTGTCCACAGCCTCTTAATCCCGGGAATACTCAGACAATGTTCCTCTGATGCCTTCAGTTTTAGCTTTTACATTTTTCACATAAAACTCTGAACTCTATATAGAATGCTAGCTAGCTCTCTTCACATTTTGGTCAGACCAAACAATCCTTCCAGGCCTGGGAACCAAGGTCATCAACACAGCCTCCAAAAAGTACAAACAAAAGTGAATCGGGGTGGAGGAAAGCAGGGGAATATGACTTCATTACCCAAAGCTGTAATTGGACAATTAACCTCTGATGTGCAGAGAGACTAAACTTATCTCTGTCTGAGAAACTCAGGACCATCGTCCCCCTTGGGTGTAGCCTCTGCTTTGCACTGCCCAAGGTGGATCCTTTGAAGCCTTTAATAAATATCTGCTTTATTCTTTTAACTCCATCTAGCTTCTGTTCTGGGTACCCTCTCAAGGCATCACCTGCCACTCTAATCATACACCTCACCTCAGACTTCCCAAAATCCACCCAAGAAGGGTGACACCTTTTCCCTTCAAAGCCAAATAATAGCTCTGCTTCTCCCTTCCCATTCCCAGCACGTCTGGTTGGGAATCATTATTCCAGCTGGGCTGGCACTTTGTCCTTGCCCCCAATAAACCTGATTTCCACCAGGAGGAACCAGAATGAGGCACTTTGCCATCTGGACAATGCCCTGCTGCCAGTGCCCACTGACCCAGCAGGCTCTGGAAGGACACTGCCAAAGAGATGGAATGCCAAGGGCTCCACCCTGGAGACCCCCTCACCTCCCTGTAGCCGTCTGCACCCAAAACGTTCCTGTTCCTGCAGGAAGAGCAGCTAAGCAGATAAATCCTTGCTTCTGACAGAAATAAATCCATGGCCAGACTCCAAGAGGGTTCATCTGCCTCTAATCAGGGGCTGTTTCCTGGAAAACAAACCACAACTGTTTGCTCATTTGGGATAAATCTGCCCCAAAGGCCCGGGACCTGCACATTTATCCAAGTCCTGGCACTGGGTTTGGTGTCCATCCCCTCTCCAGGGAATGAAACAGCCAAGAAAAGCCTGGTCCTGCTGGCACAACAGCCACTGGAGTGTCTAGGCTGTTAAAATGATCATTGTAGATCCCTTCCAACATAAATATTCCATTTTTTTCCTGATCTGACCCTATCCCATCCCATTCAGACCAGCATCCTGCACACTCCTGATCATGGGACAACAGTGCTGGAGGAGGCAGAGCCACCCCAAAACTTTCCTGCAATTTACTGCAGCCCCTCCCGCCCCTCCCATTCACCCCACCCAACACAACCCGAGCAGACCGCACAAAACGCATTTTAGTGTTGCCAAGACAACTGTGTTGACAAAATCCCCCTCTTCCTTTGGCTGCCAGAACCCGGCTTTTGTGGTAATTTGGAGTTCAGGACTGAGCAGATTTCTGCACCACGCCTGCCATTCCTCTTTTGCCGTTTCCTACAATATTTTCCCGGTGCCTGCGGTGTGCGCCTCCAACAGAATTTAGATAAAAGCGTCAATTCTGCCGCTCGCCCCATCTCAAACTGATGTTCTTATTAGGGCTTGGCCCATCTGTAAAACCTCAGTTCCACCACCATCAATTTTCTGAGAGGCTTGGAATTACACCAGTGGCTCCAGCGTGACAAATTGGAGCGGTGTTAACACACCGCCACTTTGTCCTGGAAGACAAAATAGGTAGGGAGGAAATAAATGAGAAAATGCCACTTGATGGATGGTCTGGCAACCCAATCGCAGCACGAGAGGGGAACTGGGGCTCCATTTAGGGAAAAAAAAAAAAAAAAAAAAAACAAAAGAAAAAGAAAATTTAAAAATCACAGCAGGTTGGCTGGAGCTGTAATAGCTCCGGAGCTGCCAGCCAGCATCAATAAAGTCAGGGATGGAGCTCCCAGCTCCGAGTCCATCCAGGAATAAACTCCTGGTCCTTTTCAGCCACTCACATCCCCTCCTTCACTGCTGACACCCCAAAATCCTTCCTGTGCAGCATTAAATTTTCCAGTAAATCCTGCTGGCACTGGTTTTCTAAGGAGTGACTCATATGCCTGTTTGAAACCCTCGGGAGGAGATCAGGCTCCTCACGGCACAAACCCCCAGCCCCCAGCCAGCCCCCAGTGAAATTCTGCCCCTGAGACAGCTCTGGGATCTCCTGAGCGTTGTCACCACCCCTCTCCGACATGGGAAGGTGCAGGGTTAGGATTCCTCACCTCCCCAGGGGTGAATCCCACACATGGAGCCAAAGCAGAGCTCTCGCCCTCTTTGCCTCGGTGTCCTCAGGGACACGCCAGGGGAAAATCGAGGATAATTTGTTCCCCCGAGTTTCTGTCCATGCTTTGCATTAGCACTTGTTGCCATAGTACCAACAACAGCAGCAAACTTCTCCAGGGGCCTCCTGGGACCCATTCCTTGTCCTACAAGGGCTCTGACTCTAATTCCAGCAGGATTCAGGCGAGGAGATGATGTGGAATCTTCTGCCTCCTGGATTTGCTAAAGGTGCTGCCGGTGGGAGAGAGGCTGTTCCTTGGAAGCAGCACCAGCCTCATCATCCTCACCCCTCCAGCATCCCTGAACATGGATGTGGCAAGAAACGTAGGAAGTGTGTGTGGGAGAGGAATGGAAATGGACCCCATCCATCCCAGGGGGTTTCCCCTTCCCTGTGGAAGCTGAAGCAGCCCCAGACCCTATCCTCAAACAGATTTTCCCTGTGCCAGCTGGGAGGATTTTGGCTGCCCAAGCCCCTGCTCCTCACTGCTGGCATTTGGGGCAGGCTGTCACCCCAGGGCCAGCTGGGAGCCCTCGTCCCAGCTGTGGCAGTGCTGCTGCTCCATTTTGCTGCCTTTTGGGATGGAGGATAATCCCTGTTGGGAGCACATTGAGCTCCCCAGCCTTTGAAAGAGAGGAGGAGCCGCACGTTCCCAGCACGTCTGGGAACATAAGCCTGAACCTCTGGAAAATGGGATTAAGACAAGCCTGCCCTAGAAGGGCATTGCTGGATCTCGTTAAGCATTTTGGGATTGTCACGGAGAGGAAAAGCCACAGAAAGCGTTTCCTTGGCATCACTGCCCCCGTTTTTGTAGGAACACACACGGAACCTCCAGGTTTCCACGCTCCACATACAGAGCCACCATCCCGATGACATCTGGGTGACATTCCCACAGCCACATCCCGAGCCAGATCCCGCCCGGTGTGACAGCCCAGGGTCCCTTATCACACACAGCCCATCAGGGCTCATTCGCAACAAGCGTGATTTACCCAGCCTCAGCCAGACTGTGGCTCACAGGCCTCTTCGGGACACAATACATTTATTTTTGGAGGGATCAGATTGCATCTATAGATTTGCTTTAACGCACAGATAGGATCAGAGCAGTGGGAGCAGAACAAAGGCATCTGAGCCGCGCTCGGAGCCGCCTCTCCAAGCCGGCCCCTCGTTATCGGGGTTGGGTTTCTTTAGGGGAAAACTGATGGTATCAACAAGTATCAAACAATATCCTTGTTACTCGGGAAAGGTAAATGCTAATCTATGCGAGCTGAGCTCATGTGACTTATCAGTTACTAAAAATAGTTGTTTTCAGGCACTGATTTAGGGAATCTGGCAGATTTCCTAAGCCTTTGTACAGACACACCAGTGAAATGGAAAAGACAAAATACACAAGCAAAGCAGGGAGCGGGGTGGAGGAAAAAAATCTGACAGGGCCAAAATGGCCCTGAGGGTGAGGGAGGATGAAGCCCTTTCCATGAGCAGCCACACAAATTCCAAGTGAGGATTCCAAGGAGGATTCAGTCCAAACCCCCCTGCCTAAGATGGCCTCTTGCTCATAGTGGGAATGAACAGAATCCAAAGGGAACGAGGAATTGTCCCTTTCCTGGGCTCCAGAGGGGCTGTGATGCCTCTCCCAGAGCGGTACCTGAGCAGGGAATTACCCCCTCCAAGCCCACGGCTGCGGGGGAATAGACTCCACACCCGGAGTTTGTTTGCAAACATTTGGAACTGCAGAGTCTGTGCCTGAGTTTGTGGCATCTTTAAGGAAATATTCTGGGAAATACGAGCTGGGAGGAAAGAGAGGGAGGAGGAAATTGCTGATGCAAACCTAAATCCTTTAAACGAGGCTTCCCCACTGAGACCTTGAACAGAAAATGACAACCAACGAAAGGTGCGGATAGAAATTCCTGGGAGAGCGCTTTCCCCCCTGCTCCCAAAGCTTCCCTGCAGCTTCTGTGTGATCATCCCTGTAGATTCCCGTCTGCCAGGGCCGCCGGCACTCGGGAATGGGGGTGAGGAAGAGGAGCTGGCGTTTAAAGCAGCCAAGCCCCCTGCTGTTGCAGCTGCCCCTGCCATCGCCCCCATCTCCCGTGCCAGACAGCCCCTGCTCCCCCGGGAAGGAAGGAAGGAAGGAAGGAAGGAAGGAAGGAGACGCTTCCCCTCCATCTCAGTGAGAGGCGGATCCGCTCCTCGGGGGCTCGGCACATCACTGTCAAGTCGCCTGCCAGAATTTCCTCCCGACAGTCATAACTTGGAAGCGTCGGGAGAAAATGTCTGCACCTGTGGGTGCTGAGCGTGCCGGGGCTGGACCGGGCAGCGCACACCCACCCCGCCGCCAGATGTTCCAGATGTGCCTGCACAAAGAGCTCCCTTCCCCTCCGCTTTGCCAGTAAGAGTCAAAAGCGAGCCCAGCCGAGGCAGCAGCGGGGTTCATCCCCTCCCACCCCTGCGGCAACAACTCCCGCCTGCAGCCCCGGCTCATCCAGAGGGACCTGCGGGGTCCGCGGTGGGCAGAGGGAAGGGGAACGATCCGGGCTGAACCCCCGTTCCCCCTAAAGGACCGGAGCCAGCCGTCAACAGGACATCCCGAGAGCTGGAGCCGCACTGGGGATCTCCTCCCCGTTCCGGGATGAATGGGGTTCTTGCTTCCACCCCAGTGACAGTAGGGACACCCTGGGGACAGCTGGGACATCCCGGCCCCCCAAGGACAGGGCAAACAGCGAGGGCAGAACCCGGCGTGGGCCACTCCCCGCCCCACTCCCCGCGGGGCTCGGTGGCATCTGCAGCAATTCCGAGCTATCGCCGTCGGGGTGCGGAGACTCGGGAGCTCCGGGCAGAGTTCAGCACCCGGGACAGCTCTGGTGAGGCGGGCGGACCCGCCGGGACAACGCCGCTGCACCGGGACAATGCCCCCCGCCCCCCGAAACCGCCTTCTCCCCGGGAAATGGCATCCCCGGGGAAAGCTGCCCGCACCCCCGGCAGGCTGGCACTGTGCACAAACTGCCCCCTTGCCCTCCCTATAAACGCCCCTGTTAACCCCGACTGGGAGAACGCCCGGTCCCGCTCCCCGCCCGCTCCGGACCGATCGCACCCGGCTGCCTTCGCCGCCCTTCCCGGGCACGGTGCCCGCCGGCCACCCCCGCACTCCGTCCACCTGCCCCGGGCACTCCGTGTGCCCTCCCGTGGCGCAGCCCCCGAGCCCCATCCCAACTCCGAGTTGCGGGGGAGGGAGGCTCCCCTTCCCGCAGCCGCCTCAGCGGGGCCGCGGGGCGAGCGGGAACTTTGCGGGTTGC